>VMDO01002706.1:113208-154426 GCA_007922755.1 Pedetes capensis | reverse complement strand
GATCAGCTTCTGCAATCTGAAATAGATCAAACATGCAATCAAGACATACTGATAATCACTTGTGACTGGAACACAAAGATTGGAAACAAAGAAGAAGGCTCAGTAGTTGGAAAATATGGTCTTGGTGACAGAAACGAAGCTGGAGATCACATGATAGAATTTTGTCAGACCAATGACCTTTTCATTGCAAATACATTTTTTCAACATCATAAACGGAGACTATACACATGGACTTCACCAGACGGAACACACAGGAATCAAATTGACTACATATGTGGAAAGAGACAATGGAAAAGCTCTGTACAAAATGTCAAAACAAGACCAGGTGCTGACTGTGGATCAGACCATCAACTTCTCATATGCGAGTTCAAACTGAAGCTGAAGAAAATTAGAATAAGTATACAAGAGCCATGGTATGACCTTGAGTATATCCCACCTGAGTTCAGAGACCACCTCAAAAATATGTTTAATGCGTTAAACACAAATGATAGGAGACCAGAAGAGTTGTGGTATGACATAAAAGATATCATTCAAGAAGGAAGCAAAAAGTTCTTAAAAAGACAAGAAAAAAAGAAAAGACCAAATTACATGTCAAAAGAGACAGTAGAACTTGCCCTTGAACGTCATCAAGCAGCAAAAGTAAAAGGAAGACATGATGAAGTTAAGGAACTAAACAGAAGATTTCAGAAGGCATCTAGAAAAGACAAAAACAAATATTATAATGACATGTGCAAGGAGCTGGAGGCAGAAAACCAAAAGGGAAGAACATGCTCTGTGTTTCTCAAACTTAAGGAAGTGAAGAAAAAATTCAAGACTCGAGTGTCAGTAGTAAAGATTCTACAGGGAAAATATTAAATGATGCAGGAAGCACCAAAAGAAGATGGGAAGAATACACAGAGTCATTATACAAGAAAGAATTGGTAGATGACCAACCATTCCAAGAGATTGCATATGAAGAGGAACCAATGGTGTTGAAAGACGAAGTGGAAGCTGCCTTGAAAGAACTGGTAAAACACAAGGCTCCAGGAATTGATGGGATACTGACAGAGATGTTTCAACAAACAGATGCAGTACTGGAGGTGTTAATATGTTTATGCCAATAGATTTAGAAAACAGCTACTTGGCCAACTGACTGGAAGAGATCCATATTTGTGCCTATTCCCAAAAAAGGGGATCCAAATGAATGTATAAACTATTGGACAATATCATTAATATCGCACACAAGCAAAATTCTACTAAAGATCATTCAGAAGCGACTGCAGCAGTATATAGACAGGGAATTACCGGAAAATCAAGCAGGATTCAGAAGAGGGCGGGGAACCAGGGACACCATTGCTGGTGTCAGGTGGATATTAGCTGAAAGCAGAGAATATCAGAAAAATGTCTATCTATGTTTTATTGACTATGCAAAAGCATTTGATTGTGTGGATCATAACAAATTATAGATAACACTTCGGAAAATGGGAATACCAGAACATCTAATGGTGCTCATGAGAAATCTGTACATGAACCAGGAGGCAGTTGTTCGAATAGTATAAGGAAACACTGCATGATTTAAAGTTGAGAAAGGTGTGCATCAGGGCTATATACTTTCACCCTATCTCTTCAATTTATATGCTGAGCAAATAATCTGAGAAGATGGACTTTATGAGGAAGAATATGGCATCAAGATTGGAGGAAGAGTCATTAACCACCTGCGTTATGCAGATGACAACACTCTGCTTGCTAAAAGTGAAGAGAATTTAAAACATTTACTGATGAAGATCAAAGATCATAGCCTTCAATATGGGTTACGACTAAACATCAACAAAACAAAAATCCTTATGACTGGGTCAGCACACAACTTCACATTAAATGGAGAAAAGATTGAGGTTGTCCAAGATTTTGCTTTGCTTGGCTCTATAATCAACACCCGTGGAAGCAGCAGTCAAGAAATCAAAAGATGCATTGCTCTAGGAAAAGCTGTGGCAAAAGATCTCTTTAGAGTCTTGAAAAGCAAAGATGTCACATTGAAGACGAAGGTGCGTCTGACTCATGCCATGGTATTTCCAGTGGCATCATACGGTTGTGAAAGCTGGACATTGAACAAGAGAGCCAGAAAAAGAATTGATGCTTTTGAATTGTGGTGCTGGAGATGTCTACTGACTATACCATGGACTGCCAAAAGAACCAACAAATCTGTCCTAGAAGAAGTGCAACCAGAGTGCTCCTTGGAAGCAAGAATGGCCAGACTACGTCTTACATATTTCGGACATGTAGTCAGGAGAGATCAATGCCTGGATAAGGGCATCATGTTTGGGAGATTGGCAGGTCAATGCAAAAGAGGAAAACCCTCCACAAGATGGATTGACACAGTGTCTGCAACAATGGGCTTAAACATAAATAAGATTGTTTGCCTGGCACAGAATTGGCAAGTGTATCAATCTGCTATACATAGGGTCGCTGTGAGTTGGACTCGACTTGACGGCACCTAACTACAACTAACAATAGACTTGGGAGTATTCAGCAGCCCGCTCCTAAAAGAGTAAGCCATTGAAAACCCTATGAATAGCAGAGAAGCTCTGACAATAGGCTGGGTATGGCACAGGGTTGAGTAGTGTTTCCTTTTGTTGTACAAAGGGTCGCCATGAGTTGGACCTGACTTGAGGGCACCTAACAACAACAAGACGATTAAAAGTTATGGTTCTAATGCGTAAGGCTATGCAGAGGAATAACCCAGTATTCTTTACCCCTTCCTGGGCTTCTTTTCTGTTTACATTTTGGGTCTTCACTTTCTCATCTACATATTGAAAGAGTTGGAAGTAAACATCTCCAAAGTTCCTTCCATCTCTAACCTTCTACCTTCATCCGATTTCCTTCTTTCAGATGACTTTCACAAAGATTGCTTGGGTGGTATTTGCCAATGTATTAGGTATATTTCTTTGGATGAGAGGCAAAATATGTGTATATTATAACAATTCCACAACTATTATAGCAAAGTTTTAGAGCATATTGATTTGTACTTCTTGATCATTTGTAAATATACTACTCCATTTTTTATATATTTGCATGCCACTTTTCTGTTTAAATTACAGGCTCCTTTGTAGAAAAGGTGCATTTCAAAAAAATTTTTAACTGTATTCCTTACCATGCTTCAGCATGTTTACTATGTGCTTAATGAACCTGCCCATCGATCAATAAGTCCTTTTCTTCATTAAAATAAAATGGCAGCACTCAGGAGGCTGAGGCAAGAGGACAGAACTTGGGTCACTCTGGGCCACTTACTGAGTTTGAGGCCAGCCTGGGCTACATAGCAAAATCCTGTTTCAAAAAAAAAAAAAAATGGAACCAGTTTTAACAAAAGAATAAAGCATTGATTGTAAAGATTTTTAAAGATGCCAACAAGTTTCTTTGATACTCTTCTTATTGTTTAATTCCCCTCCCATTAAATCTGCCAGCCTTAGTGACTCGTGTGTTACTCAGAGAATGCAGCAGAAGTTAAGTCATGCATAGCCATGCAGCTCAAGGCTGCAGACGCTGGGTCAGAAAAGGCGTGCAGCTTCTCACTGGAACATTCTTGTGGACCATTAAATGGAAGAACTGCAGCTCCCCCAAGCCCATCCTTTTGAGAGGAGGTCCAAGCCACAGATGAGGCCACACAGTAAGCACTCCAGCAGACAGTCTCAACAAACCCTGGGTTTCAAGTCATCCCAGCCCATGAGCCACACATGTGCTTAAAGAAGATTCTAGAAGATTCCAGCACTCAGCTATTAACATCACCCCTAGTTGTTTGGATCTTTCTAGTCTAGATCTCATGGAGACAAGCAATCTTCTCCCTGCTCTATGTAAATCCCTGACTCATAATATCTATGAGCATAAAAAATGGTTGCTGCTTTATATCATTACATTTAGGGCTGGTTATGCAATACCAGATAATTGGAGCATTCAGTGTCTGTGAAAGGCAGCCTGAACCTCAGCCTTAGCCCAGGCAACCACAAAGAAGCATGTATGGGATCACATGTTTTCCTGCTTTGTTTATTTTTATCAGAGTGTAATAACCCATTGGTGTAAATACCTCCCTGGCAAGAGCAATCTGGGAGAGAGGAGTATTAAAACGTCAGGCAAGGGTACAATCGAATTATTATTAAGCAATTGCAGCATGAAAAGTGTCAGTACTGATAGAATCTCAGAGCCTATTACTTTACCTCGCAAGGGCAACATAACAAAAACACCCATCAGAGATGCAATCGCAAAGACAAGGGGGATCAATACTGACTCTAAAATATATTACCGGCCGTTTTAAAATAAATATGTAAGACTTGCGTTAAATTGATTCTAGCTCAATGTGGAGCAAACTGCTGGAACAATCTTTACATACAAAAGCTGCAGAAAAAATGCGGAGGGACAAGCTGGTGGTGAAGATGTTCTTCTACTTAGGCTCGCTTTGTGACATGATCTTGTCCTTTATAGTCAGCCACAATTTCACCTTATGGATTTCAAAAGCTCTGCACAGGAGAGAAAAATCAACGTGTTCAAATGCTAACAGCTAGTGAGTTAAAAATAAAGCCAAGAGCTCTTGCATGTCAGTTCAGTCGCCTACGAAATCTGCAAAGGGGGAACAATCAAAAGTGGTAGGTTTCCTCATGGGTGGTTTTGTTTGAGTTTGTCTGTTTTTAGAGCTAAGTATGATATTAGGTTTTGTTTTGTCTGTTTTTGTGGTACTGCAGCCGCACCACTGTGGTGCCTGATCTGTCAGATCTTGGAAGCTAAGCAAGGTCAGGCCTGGTTAGTACTTGGATGAGAGATCACCTGGGAGCACCAGGTGCAGTAGGCTTGGGAGAAGGACCTGGCAACCCATTCCCAAAAAACAATCCACCATTGAAAACCCTATGAATAGCAGAGAAGCAATAATAATAGTGTTTTGCATGTTGTACATAGGGTAGGTATGAGTCAAATACCAACTCCACAGCACCTAACATGAACAACAAAGAGTGCTGAACCCAGAGCCTCAAACATACTTTGCAAGCACTCTACCACTGGGCTGCACCCCAGCCCATTTTTCATTTTTTATTTTTGAGACAGGGTCTCACTAAATTACAGGCTGCCTCTGGCTTCGATTCTATGATCCTCCTACCACTGGCTCCTAAGGCACTGGGTTTATAGGTTGTGCCACCATGCTGGGGGACAATTAGCTTTTCATTCTGGGGTATTTTTGTTTGTTTATTTCAGTGCTTGGGATCAAACCTGGAGCCATGAGCATGCTAAGTAAATGCTCTACCAACTGAGCTATTTCCCCAGCCCAACCATGTTAGTTTATATGCACTTGACATGGGCTTAATGACATCTCTGTGCAATGCTCTCTTCTAGGCATGAGGAAGATGTTGTTGTTGTTGTTAGGTGCCATCGAGTTGGTGTCTGACTCTTAGCGACCCTACATACAACAGACAACACACTATTGTCATGCTGCTCTGCTATTCATAGGGTTTTCAATGGTGGATTGTTTTTTGGGAGTGGCTTGCCAGGTCCTTCTCCCAAGCCAACAGCACCTGGTGTTCCCAGGCAGTCTCCCATCCAAGTACTAACCAGGCCCTACCTTGCTTAGCTTCGGAGATCTGACAAGATCAGAGGCCACAGTGCTATGGCTGCAAGCCTTGTACAACATAGAAGGTATTAAGAGCTGAATGCCACAACTATTTGCTAAACAGAAACCTATATCACAAAGTTGGAATTCAATTTGACTTGGACATTGAATAGTCTAAATCATATTCTGAAACTTCAAATCCATGAGTATAAATTCATTCATTCTTCCCCTACCCTCCCTCTATTATACATTTCTTCCGAGATGGCAGCCTCCTCATGTGAGATAACCTTTGGTTACATGTTTTCTAAATCCCTCATCATGTCATTCAGTAATGTTACTCCCTAGCTTTCTGTTGTTAGGTGCCGTTGAGTTGGAACTGACTCATAGTGATCCTATGTACAATGGAATGAAACACTACCCAACACTGCCATGCACACAATCTTTTTATGTTTGAGTGCATTGTTGTAGACACTGTGTTTGTTCTCACTTTGAGTCGTGCCACATCAGCAAAAGGAGGTCCCAGGGGCTTTATTCCATTCTCATCATTAAGGTCGAATCTACTTTAAGGAGGCAACTCTTCACCAGTCATCTCTTGAATGCCTTCCAGCCTGGGGGGGCTCATTTTCCCACATTATATCTGACAGTGCTTCTCTGCAACTCATAGTGTTTTCAATGGCCAACTCTTTCAGGAGTGGGCTGGCAGGTCTTTCTCCCCAGTCTATCTTAGTCTGGAAGCTCAGCTGAAACCTGTCCACCATGAGTGACCCTGCTGGTATCTGAGATACTGGTGGCATAGCTTTCAGTATCATAGCAACACACAAGCCCCCACAGCACAACAAGCTGATGGGTAGGTGGGGGTGCTACATAGCAGTGCACAATAAATATAAATGGAATTAATGAATATAGTATATTTGATGTAAAACCTACCACTAGAGAGGGGCAGCCCCCTGACAATGTGGGTTTTGGTGCCCCAGGCTTCCCCAGTCTACTACTGTGGTTTCTATTGCTCTTGCTCTCATCTTCCCACTTTTAAGAACTTTCAATGTGGTTGTACTAAAATTTGAAGTGTTGCCTCAAGAACTTTGTAATTTGAGCTGTATCATGGATTGTGTGATTCAAAGGTTTCATTCTCTGGACAAGAAAATGGCCCTTCTCTGTGAACTTCAAATCATATCATGGATAGATGATGATATGTTTCACCTACAAATGTCAAGAGTCCTGGCTTCATTATTCTACTTTCAGCTAGAAAGTAGACTCCCTCAGGCATGGGGTTCAGCATCTCTAGCTTTGCAAGGGCCTTTCAAATGTTTGAGGTCTCAGAAAAGATTTATTGACTCCAAAATACAAAGAGAAACCTGCAAAACTGAAGTGAAAAAAAAATAGTTAATTAAATGCCCTCAAAGCGTAAAGTTATATTACTTAGATGACTGCCCTCAGCTCTTACACAGTTGTGCAGAAATTATATTTAATGTGAGCTACATGAGAAGATGGAGCTGTCAGGCTGCAGTGGGAACAGTTCCCCCCAGTCAACATTCTTCCACCCCACTTCCCTGCCCCCAATGTTTTGTTCTAACAAGGCTTTGATTTTGTTCACTTTCTCCCCTCCCCAAGAAGCTACCTGCCTGAGGAAAGTCTGACCAATGTGCAGTTCTAGAAATAAATCTTTTTCTTCTAATGGTGAGATCATTCCCTTCACCAGAATTGGCATACAACTCAATTCTGGCCAATAAGATATGAAAAGAATTCTACTGGGGGAGGGCTTCACGGAGAAAATTTCTTCTCTCCTAAAAGAGGTGTTTATGTCAGGAGTTCGTTCTCACTGAACACAATGCCTGAAACTATTCCAGAAATAGCAAAGACTGAGGAAAAACTGACACTGAGGATAGCAGAGTGAAGACATAGAAGGAATCTGGGTCCTTTATAACAGACAAGGCCTACCCTGGAGACCACTCTGCCTCTGTATGTACTGCCAGTGGAGGCACAAATATCCTCTCCAATGACTCCAGCTTCAGCTACTGTGACCTCATTGTTTCATTGGCTCCTTGACATATTAGCCAAGGAGAAGACCTCTCCTGTCCTGCTCCTATGTTCTTATCTATTTCAATCATCAGAAAACAAAAGTCCTTTTCCTCTCACTGGCTATAACTTACCAAGGACTAGGATCATATTACACTGGTCCCATGGCAGTTAGTGGTACCCATATGACTAGGAGAGATTCTTCCTCAAATTGATGCAACGTGTTCATTTGTGACAATAACTAGATTTGGCCATGTGGCTTGGCTCAGTAGGTTGTCACCTATTGGACATAATCTGAAAATCACTGGAAAGTTCTGTATATAAATACTATATTTCCACCTTAAACCCAAGTTAGTGAAACACACTAAGTAGGTATTAGTTGCTCCTAAGTAATCATTTGTGAGCCCACCTGGAATTTTGACCTATGGAACTGTGTGATAATAAGTGAATGGTTTTGTTGACCACTAGATTTATGAGAATTTGTTACCTGGCATTAGAAAAAAATAATAAAATATAAATCCTGTAGAAAAATTTTAAATACACAGAACTGATAATGTCTGCTAGGGGTCAGTGAACTGTAGCACACAGGCCACATCAAGCCATATCTTGTTCTTGTACAGTCCAAAAGTTAAGAATGGTTTTTACATTTTTAAAGGCTTGTAAACTGAAAAAGTAGACCCTATGAAAAAGGTTGAATGTGGTCTACAGCTCTAAAATATTTACCGCTAGTCCTTGCCAGAAAAAGGTTGTTGATCCCTGCTATATAGTATTGGTATGTGTGGGGTATTATATGTGTAGAGATAAATAAAAGTAATAAGGCTTCAGGATGCACATGCTGCTGGATGTATTCTTACATGGGGCCCTTTGGGTTCATTTCCCAGTTTCCTCCCTGCCTAGGAGGTTGGCCTATAAGGACCAAATTGGAGCCTCTGCCTCTCATTACACGTGACAGCAAGGGGCACTGCCAGGCGACCATCGAAGGGTGGGAGGAGAAAGGAAGAGAGTGTCTCTTTGCCTGATTTCTTCTCCCTGTGTGGCTGCCTCAGACACTGGTGTCCCTTGACCGAAGGCCACATTGAGTGGATGCCACCCACTCCACATGACTGTCTCCTCTGGACACCAGTAACGGTGTCCTCACTTCTCCCCATGTAGTCTAGGGCCACCATCCCTCTGAAGTCCATTGTGATTTCCCTTCATCATGCCCATACCTGTGTAAATGGTCTCCTTAACGAACACGGGAAATCCGTCATGTGGAGTGTGACGTTGGCTTCCTGCCAGGAGCCTGACTGACTCACCCACTGAATTAATTAGAGAGGAGGGAACAAGGACCTGGGAAACAGAAGCCTTCACCTTGATCTTAAGTGCATCTCTCTTTCATTTATAGAATCCTTGGACCAAAAATTACAAATGGTCAATACTGGCTCATTCTGGATGGCCAGTACAAAAACATATAGTTATTTTTGGTATTTATTTATGTCCTAATGTCCCCAAATTGAAGCTGTTACCTGCCACTCTGATTGTTTTGTTAAGACTGCCAGTCATCTTTCTGAATGCAGAACACATAATCCACCTCACTGGCCCCAACCTCACCTGATTAGCAGGTAAATCTCCTAACTAGTTATTTCTCCATCATAACCTGCACCACCAAAATCCCCACTCTGCTCATCACCACTGGAAGCATCAAGCCACAGACCACGTGGCCCAGGATGGGCTGACAAGCATTTGTTTCTCCTACATGCACAGTTCTGTGGCTCTTCCTCTCTCTTGGGCCTCCACAGCAGGCTGTGTACTGTTGGGGGAATGAAGTAATAAACCTTCCCTGCCAGTACTTATAAAATGTTCTGGCTTTATGGGACAGCATCTCCTGCTGCTTCAGGCACAAGTCCAGTTTAAGCAAAGAATCTGGAAGGAGAGGGAAAGACAGTTTCATAATCATCGCAGGAAGGACAATGGGAGAAAAATTAGGTTCAGTGTGAAAGAAAAGCTTGAATCTGTCTAAATGAAGTTATAAGCTGGAAAATCTTTGATTAATCATGAGGCTTTAAATGTATTAAAAGACAATGGCACCCCTTACCTCATGCAAACACCCACACACGCTATGCCATTGCTGATCCCAACACTACGAAATGTCTGAGCATCACTTCTCTGTCATACTTCACTTCATATCATCTCCCCGCATGTGAATTCTGACTTTTAGGGAAGCGCCTTTCATGAGTTATGGATGTGCAATGATTCTCTATGTACTTCATTTTTTACAAGCTGTCACAAGAATTTTTAATCTTTATACAAGAGAAACCAAACCCATGGAAGAACAACCTGTCAGGAATACTTACGGCCTTGTAGTTAACTCTCTCTTGAGTGTGATTTAATCACCAAGGTGCTGCTGACAACGTGTAATAGAACACTGTAAAAGCTACAGGTTAATGCCTACAAGGGTGTCAGAGGAGATGCCATAAAGGGCATGGCAGTGAAATGAAAAATGATTGTTATTTAGCGTTTATTAATCCTAGGTGGTATGCGAAGCTCTAAAGAACATAGCACAGACAGAATCAGATTACCCATGCTTTCCTTAACAAAAATGGAAGAGGCCTTTACAGCATTCTCTCCAAATGATAACATGAAGTAGAAATGCCTGGAATTGTGGACGAAGGCAGAAAAAGACCAAAGCAAAAGCCAAAAGGGTTTCTGATGTTTATGTCCTTTAACCTCATTCTGGTTTCCTACACAGCACAATCTCCAGTACCTAGTCTGGGAGTCAGCAAACCACAGCCTGTGCACATGCTGCCTGTTTCTCTAAGGTCACACCAGACCACAGCCACATGCACTTGTCTACACATTGTGCATGTACAGTAAGAGTTAAGTACTTCTGGCAGAGATATTATGGCCAGTATAGTCAAAAATAATTAATATCTGTCATTTTACAGAAAAGATTTATTGATTCCTGATCTGGTTTGACTTGGAGAAATCATGATTTAAGTTTATAATTTTCTTGATACATTGATGTATTTACCTGCATGCAGTCACTCAGGATCAAAATTCAATCAAACATGTATTCATTAAGCATTATTAAGCTTGCAGCCATACCACTATGGCATCTAATCTCATCAGATCTCTAAAGCTAAGCAGAGTTGGGCCTGGTTAGTACTTGGGTGGGAGACTGCCTGGGAATACCAGGTGCTATAGACTTGGGAGAAAGACCTGGCAACCCACTCCCAAAAAACAATCAGCCATTGAAAACCCTATGAATAGCAGGGAAGTACAATAACAGTGTTTCACCTGTAGGGTCACTATGAGTCAGACACAGACTCAACAGCACCTAACAACAACAACAAGCATTAATAAAATGCCTATTTTTGTGCATTGCAGAGGAACATGACAGTTAATGGATCAATCCTCTAGAGCAAAGATACTCTGTTCTGACGGAACCATAAGAGATTCTTGCAGAAAACAACTAGTTTCCCGAGCTAGGTCTTTCCTTTTGAAAAGGCCCAACATATAGATAGTTAAAGGGAAGGTAAGATTATTCATTCCTGCAGCTGTAGCCCTGTGGCGTCAGATCTTGGAAACTAAGTAGGGTCTGGCCTGGTTAGTACTTGGATGGGAGACCACCTGGCAACACCAGGTGCTGTAGGCTTGGGAGACAGACCGGGCAACCCACTCCCAAAAATCAATCCGCTATTGAAAACCCTATGAACAGTAGGGAAGCACTGATAATAGTGCTTCGCTTGTGGTATGCAGGGTCGCTATAAGTCAGATACCAACTCCAGGGCACCTAACAACAACAACAACAACAACAACAAGATTATTCAAGTCATCACTCTATAGAAGATATGTGGTTTATTTTCTGAAAAGCATTCTAAATAACATTTGAAAATTATTTGGAGCATTAAGATATTTATGGGTTTTATTTCAAAGCCCATGAACTCTCAAAAAAACCCATCATTTGTAATCCATTTCCTTATTCTGTGGTTATAGTATTCAAGCCTGACAGTCAACAGTGTGATAAAATCAAATGGCGTTTGTTTGCTCAGAGGCCACAGATGGCTTTCTTGATATGAAAGCAAACGTTGTTTGAAAAGTTCTAGCCTGAAGAATTGTTTTTTAAGTCTTCTTTGAAGAACTACTTTTAGCACTCCAACAAATGTGGACATTGGAAAACTCCTTTTCCATCCAACCAGACAAATAATGGGGTTTAAATCTTCCAGATTCATAGAAAGGATCCAACTAACAGTTTTTCAGTGCATAGGTGGTGCTTTAAATGGATGCTTCATTTTATTCTTCAAGAATTGAACTCCATGACTTAATCTTACCAGGTTAACATCCAAAGATCTGTTTTAGACTTTTGGCAGCTTATATATGCTTCCCCTGGCAACTGCATAACAACATCATATAGTTTGAGAAGGAGAAAAAAAATCAAAACCTATCAAACCCAATTACTTCATGAAACTATTTTAAAATTCAGACTGAACCAAATTATGTTTCCACTTAGAAGTAGCTTTTTATTGTACAACATTTTTAAAGGATTCATCAGAATAATTTATATCTTTTACAACTCACCTCTGAAGAAAAACACCTTTTACAAAAAGAACTGTAAATAAAACATCCAGGACTTTTCAAAGAACTAATAATGGGTATTTTTATGTAGAATCAAAACTAGCATTAAACAGAGAAGGACTTGAGTGTTAGCCCTAGCTAACCAGCTGACTGACCTCAACAAGGTCACTGTCCTCTCTGGGTTTTATTTTCCTCCAATGTAAAAGCAGGTAATTTCAATCTCCCTCCCAGAATACTTCCAGCTCTAAATGCAATGATGACTAACTCTTGGCATCTAGCGCAGTTCTCAATAGAATTGCCTTGAACCTTCTTCCAACTTCATTCCTATGCATGACAGCAGGCCAGAGGGGGAGAGAATCACAGTAAGACAAATGTGAATTTGATTCTCCTTTTCTGATTCAGAAGGAGGCATCAGGATATTGCTAAGCCAACGAGAAAGCATTTTCTTTACTCTTCTTCCAACACTTCATATAAGATTAAACATAAGCCCAATCATAGTTTCTCTGACTATACCATTTAAAAGAGTAGAAATAAAGAATGCCTAAAAAATAAGTCAGGATCACTCAGTCTTATGGCTTGACACACTGGCACACTGCAGAAATAACTTTACCTAAAGTATGATGCACACACAGCTTTATAACCTGCCCTTTCTTTCCCTCCCTTTGTTGGTAAATGATAGTGGGGTATAGAGTAATACAGCATTGGCTTTTTCCATTATGCAACAATTATATCACTTTTGGTTATACTTTCATCAACTTACAAGGTTTATGGAACTTTATGGCAAACATGTAATAAAATTCATATTTGGGTTATATTCCCCCACTTTTCCAGTGTACTCATAAAGTTGCATTGTTTACATTGAAATCATCCTCAACCCTTTATCCCTCTACATTGACCCTCCTCCCCATCCCACCTTTTGCAATCTTTACCTCCCTCTGCTAGTTCCCTCCCTCCTTCCTTCTACTCTATATTGTCCCTTCTTCTCTAAGTTTAATTGTGCATTTTTTATATATCAACTTTATAATCTGCCCTTAGAAAAGAATATGAAGGAAGTGAAACTCCCAGACAGTGGCAATGGGTGTAAAATATGGTCCCATTTTGGAAAGCTCTTTGGCAATTTCTTATAAAGTTAACATATACCCATCCTATAACTTGGACAGAACACTGTTATTAGAAAAGAATTTCACAAAAATATGACAGAAAATTATAGTATAGTCCTTTACTTAAAAGTGACTATTACAGAATTCGGAAAAATATTTTTTTCCCAGCACCAGAGAGTTGAACCCAGGACCTTGCACGTGCTACGCACATGATCTACCGCTGAGCTGCACCCCCAGCCCCATTTCTTTTTCTTTTTTGAGACAGAGTCTCACTGTTACACAGGCTGCCTCTGGCCTTGAACTCGTAATCCTCCTGCCTCAGCCTCCCAAGTCGCTGGTATTACAGGAGTGCGCTACAGTGTCTGGCTTATCTATTTATTTATTTTGAAAGTAATATTATCAAATAATGACATTGCCACAAATTTGTATATTAAGATTCTTCAAGAGAACCTAGGAAGGAACAGTTGTTTAGAACAATAATCAGGGAAAATAAAGAATGAGAGAGAATAGATTGTTAAACTAAGTTTTGTAAATGACCAGGTTGGGAAGCATAGTAAGGATAACTTAAAACATTCAATGTTTTTCTGATATCAGGAAAGACTATCCAAGCAAAAAGGAAACAATTAAGCAGACCTATCTTTTCTTTGGTATGATTAAAAGCCCTCCAGGAGGTAAGGAGTCCCAAGGAGGAGCTGATGGAGTGAGAAGTAATTAAAAGCAATGAAGCAGGAACTGCACACTGGTTATTTTCTAGGATTTTTTTTTAAACTTTACCTCCAAGCATTAAAGGAAACAAAGAAAATAGTAATATCGCTGAGCAACAATAAGTCTTTACTTTTCAGTAATCTTATGCAGAATAATAAACCCCAGGAGGAGCAAGAATATAAGGGAGTTTGATGATTTCTCAGACCCCCAAAACAGCAACACAGATAATATCCCAACATTTTTCTGTGAGACAGAGTCTCATTATGTAGCCCAGGCTGAGCTCAAATTCATGTTCCTCCTGCCTGAGCCTCCCGAGTACTGTGATTCCAGATCTGCACCACTCCACCTGACACCATCCCAATATTTTAAATCCAAACTACCAGTTTCACATGAAACAAACTCCAAACTCTTCACTCAGACCACAAAGCCCAAAGTGACCAGACTTTTCTCCACTCCTCTGCCCTGTCCTGTGCCTCTGCACTTCACCTACTACCTTACAATTGGTTCCTGGAACTCCTTCCACTGGGTACAGCCTCCATACTGTTGCACCAGCCCGCTGCCTGTAGTCCCCTCTCTCTCTTCTGCATGTGACATTCTTATCTTTCAGCCCTCAACCTGATACTCTTCTCCCTCTAATTACTCAGTCTAAAGAAAACCCTTATCCGCAAAAATGTTATTTTTTATTGCTTTCTTATTTTATATATTGTTTGTTTTCTTTCTCTCTACACCAGTTAGAACACATGCTCCATGAAAAGCTAGAAACTTGTGTGTTTTATGCCTGGCACTGTGAAGGAAACAAATCATGCTGACACTTGTTAAAATGGTAAGAAAGACTTCACTCAAGATTATTGCAGCAGCAGGCTGGGGTTTAGATCAGTTGGTAGAATGCTGCTCCACGCTCTCTGAGGACCCAGCTTCAATCCTCAGCACTGCAAAAATGGGAGAAGGATGTGGCAATCCACCCCTGAAACAACCAGCAGTTGAAAACCCTATGAGGGTCGCTATGAGGCAGACCTGACTCTATGGCACCTACCAACCAACATTGCACCAGGAGTTTAAAATAGGAGAGAGAGCTTAGACTCAACTCCAAACACAAGAGCAAATGGAGACAGATAGCCAAGGAGTGGGGTGAGAGGGTCAGTGGGTGGAAAATTACCGAGAAGAGACATCAAGGGTAGAAAGAATTCTTGCTAAGCCTACTGACCAGGATTTAGGTTGAAGGCAAACCACGGTGATCAGATAGCAAGGGTTAGGGGACAACTTAGCAGGACTGTTTGCTAAGCCTGAGCTGGGCAGCCCAAAGGCAGGACAGAAGCCAAGGCTGGGCCTCACAAAGGAGAGGATGTGAAAAAAGCTAACTAGTCCTTAGTAATAAGGACAGCTGTTGTTAGCACGGACCTCAAAACCTATTGACTGATAGAATGATTGAAGGGAAGAGTGAATGAATTCTCTCCCTCAGAATTAAAGGGATAGATTTGCTGTTTAAATTTTTTCCTTTTTACACTTTTCCATTTCACCTTAGTCCATGAACATTGGTAATAATTGGATTAAACAAGGAGAGAGAGAGAATAAACTGGCTACACTTTTCCAAAGTAAAAAGAGAAAGTCTTCGTGATCAATGGTACTTTTTGTCATTTATTTATTCTTCAAACACTTATTAAGAGTTCACTGTAATGGGCAGCTAGACAGACAAATCCAAAGGAAAGATCCCTGCCTTCAAGTTCATTGTCTGCTAAGCTCATTGTCACTGTCTACTGAGTGATACATCTATGAATGGATGTCGTTGTTCGTGTTAGAGGCCACTGAGTTGGGTCCAACTCATTGTGATCCTATGTACGACAGAACCAAACACTCCCCGACACTATGCCATGCGGGACACTATTGTCAGTGCTTCTATGCTAGTCACAGGCATTTCAATGGCTGATTGTTTCACAAGTGAGCCGCCAGGTCCTTCTCCCCAACCTGCACCTCCTAATGTTCCTAGACAGTCTCCCATCCAAGGACTAACCAGGCCCATCCTGCTTGGTATCCACGAGCAGGAAGGATTGGATGCCAGGGTGCTATGGCTGCAGACTATGAATGGACAGATGTGAAAAAAAGTCAGGATGGCTAAGACATGGAAGTGGCAGAAAGCAGCAAGGAAGCAGGCAGAAGTGGAATTCCCAGGGAAGAAGCTAGAATGAGAATTTCCCAAACCAAATGCTTGTAATGCCACTTCTGCCCAAAGTCATATTCTTCCCTGTTCATCTTTCACAAAATTGCAACCACCACAATATGGTGTGTGTGATCCAGTTTCTTGCAGAAGCCAGGAAAGGGGTCAGGTTGAGTCAAAGGTCTGTGCCAATCTTAGACTCAGCCAAGCAAAGGGACGGCTGCTCCTCCAGGTTATAGTAATAAATTGGGAATCATGATTGTAAACAAGACAGACATTTAGTCCAATTGTTGCAGAGCAGATGTCCAAGGAAAAGCAATGGTATATATGCCCATGAGGACCTCACATTACATCTAATGAATTCAGAGAGGTGAGGAAGAAAATACAACCCCTGTGAATGTAGTGACACTGTAAAAGGCCAAACGTGTGGATTGTGATCTCAATGGCTCCCCACAAGAGGACCAGGCAAGCCAGGAGAGGGTAGAAGTCAGGGAGTTCACCTCTCATGCTGTTCTCCATACTCCATGCATTGCTTGCTCTCTCTGTGGTGTGGAAGATGAGTTACAACACTGAAATAATGTTTGATAATACCTGTGTATTTTTTAATGCACATATAACCAATATTTGAGTTTATCATATTTTCCAATAAATGGGAAAAAAGACATTTCAAATTTTTCAGTTTTATTACAAGAGGATCAAAACCCAAAGCTAACTAGATGATCCCAAATGATAAGAGCAGAAAGGCTGACAAAGAGAAGACATGCTCAACATAGGAGATGTGATATATGGTGGCGATGATTTCTAACATGTGTTCACTTAGAAATTGTGCTAATTGGAAGCTTTGCTTCTTCCATGAGAAAGTAACTAATAAGAAGTTGATGACAGTGGAATGAGACATTGGAACCCCAGAAGGAAATTGCAGGTGTAATAGATACCTCTGGGTGCATACAAGACTTTTAAATCTAAATTGAATCTTTATTTAGAAATCAATTGATGCGGGTAGTCTCCTTGCCCAAGGGTATTTGTTTGCTATTTTATGAATGTTTCAAGCCAGCAATTTTTTTCCTTAGGGTCATAAATGCCTCTGACTAAATAAAATATGAGGGTAGATTTGTGTAATAAATATGTCCCTGATGGTTGTCTATCAAAATGTAAAGACTTTATCTAAAAACAGTTATTTAACTATCAAAAATAAAATAATAAGTTTTCATAAATTATCATAAAATAATAAGTTATGAACTAATATTGTCCGTAAATGACCTGTTTCTCCTTGTGCCATCCAAAGAAACTAAAACTGTGAGATTTCAGTTTATCCCAGACATTGTGAAGTCCACCTGACCTTGCTTCCAAGTAAAGTAAAGCTTACTCTGATTTATCTATCCTCTATGCAGCCATAGCACCCTGGCATCCGATCCTGCCTGATCTCAGAAGTTAAGTAGGGTTGGCCTGGTTAGTCCTTGGATGGGAGACTACCTGGGAACACCAGGTGCTGCAGGCTAGGGAGAAGGACCTGGCAGCCCATTCCCGAAATAATCTGCCATTGAAAACCCTGTGACTACCAGAGAAGCACTTACAACAGTGCTAGGCATGGCACAGTGTCGGGGATGTTTTGTTCTGTTGTACATAGATAGGGTCACCATGAGTTGTATCCAACTCGACAGCAACTAACAACAATTACATATAACAAAATATTTTACATAAACATATCCTTTCCTTTATTTTAAAGGAAAGGATAGAGAATTCTCTCAAAAAAAAAAAAAAAAGAAAAGAAAGAAAAGAAAATACAGTTACAATTCAGGCAAAAATCATCAGCCTATTGATTCAGGCTGATGGGGAAGTCAGTACTCCAGAATCAGAAAGAACCAGGACTGGGGAATTGGTACAACCTGAGGGGAGGCTGGAAGCTGTTCACCAACCCTCGCCACACATTCTCTAAGAAGAGAATGAATTTCATCCCACTGGCATGGAAACCCAAGGAGCTGACCACAGCATTGTCACTTACTGGTAAATGAGAAGGTCTAGTTGTGAGGACATCATGGGCCCTGTGGTCCATGTGGTTCAGGAAAAGATTCTGGCTAATAGCAGGGAGTCTGGAGAACAGAGTCCATATCTCAGCATAAATAGATTTGTCAATAATTGAAATTGAAGCTGGACAGGGTGGCCCATGCCTATAATCCCAGTGACTTGGGTGATAGAGGCAGGAGGATCGCAAGTTCAAGGCCAGAGGGAGCCTGGGTAATTTAGATCCTATCTTAAGATAAAAAATAAAAAATGGGCTAGGGGTGCAGCTCAATGGTAGAGCACTTGCAAAGTATATGCAAGACCCTGGGTTCAACCCCCAAGTATCGCAAAAAGAAAAAGAAATAGAAAAAGAAAAGAAAAAAAATTAGGGCAAGACTGCTGTCCCAGGAAGTTTCTATCAGGAACTAAGGAAGGTGCACATTTATTCTGGCCACACAAGTTTAGAGCAGAGAAACTTGGACACACAGTGATCTGAGCATACATGAGCCACACATCTCTGTAGCACAAGGCCACCTTAAGGGCAGCTCTTAACTCTTGTTTCTGCCATGATCAAGTTAGCTCCCAAACTGCAGTTACACATCTTGGATCCCCCGAGGTGATATTATAACATGTAGATTTTGCAAGATAACATGTGGAAAACCCAACTATTGGAAGGAAAATAATTCAGAAATCAGCAAAGCAATAGATATACCACTGAATAAGATAATGATGAAAAGATAAATACTTTTACCATAATCCCTAGAAATTTGAAATGATATGGTATTTTAGAGCCTCTCCCCCAAATGTCAAGATTTAGCAAGCAGGTTTCAAGTCCTATTTTCTCTTGATCATAAAGCATCGTGTTTAAGGTTCTCTTTTCCAGCTAAACCTCCTGCTGTGCTTGAGAATTTCTTAATTACATTTTCAAGTTTTTTGCTATCATGGCAGAACACTACAGAACACTACAGAAAGTAATTATGGAGCTAATAAAGGAATGAAAAAAAAAATTTTTTTTTCCCCAAAGTATACAACAATGCAGAGTTGTAAACACACTTAAATGATTTGCTCCACATTTATTTCAGGAAATTAAAATGCCATCTACTTTTTATGAAGAAAATGTAAGTAGTAAAAATAGAAATGACCAGAAATGACTAGAGACTAAATTTCCATCCAGATTCACTGTAGGATTAATTAAAAGTTAAACTTTTGAAAATTTAAGGAATTTCCAGAATTGCTTGTTTTTTTATGATTAAAACTACAGTAAAAGTTTGTGGTAAAAATTCTGGTGAACATAGAAAAATATCAAAAAATAAAATAAAATAAAAGCAAATATCCAAAAGCACCACATGCACAATTAGACAAAACAAATGTTTAAGTATATATGCTTTCAATCTCCTTTTATCACATATATGCATTTTAATGTAGAGTAATCATGGTAAACTTAATTTTGTTATAAACTGCTTATTTCCCCTTAAACACAGACTGTGAAAATTTCTTCATGTCATTGAATATTCTTTTACAGCACTATTTTTACTCACTACAGAATATTTTAAGACTATAATTTATTTTACTAATCCCCTATTATTGGATATATACTTTGTGTCCAGGTTTTCTTTATTTTGTACAATGCTTTAATGAATTTCCTTTTATGTGTTTGTGTGTGTGCATATCTTTGTGCATGACATTGCTATATTAAAGGATATAAAGTTTTAAACCTTTTGCTTCATATTGCCTAATTGTTTTCCAAAATACTTGTACCAACTTCTGTTTGCACTCCTCTTTAGTGTAAATGAGGGTTTATTTCCTAGTATCCCTGATAACATTGGCTTTATTGCTTCTAATTATTGCCAAACTGATAAGGATAAAATGGTATCTATTTATATTTGCATTGTACCAACTACTAGTTGTGCTGTTTCTTCACACTCACTGGCCACATAAATTTCATGCTTTGCAAGTTACCTATTTATGTCCTCTGTCCCATTTTTCTGCTGGGCTATTCAATTTTTCCTTATCATAAAAACATTCTATGTGGATTATTAAAACTTCATAAATAGTAAATTATAGTTGTTCTATTTAGTTTCTTATTTGAGTTTTCATTATCTTTCTGATGTTTTACATATGAAGATTTTGTTCATTTTTAGTTGAGCCTACCAATATTTTCTTTTATAATATTTTACATTATTTATGTGCTTAAAAAGACTTTTCCCATCCCACTCAAGATTGTGTAATATTTGCCTGCATTCCCTTCTTTAAATTCTTTAATGAGTTTCATTTTTTATGTTTAGTCCATAATCATTCTAGAATTTATATTGGCACTGTGTTGTAGGACTTTATTCCTTTCCATGTACCAAGCACTTGATTACACACCTTCTATTTCTGTGGTATCTCAAATACCTTTTTGAAACAGTGGAATGCTTTCTTTAAGCAAATTCTATATTAGAAGCCATTCTGTGTATTATAAGTAAAAATGGATCTGTGCTATAAGCCAGAGGTGGGGTGATGGGCTCAGGGGAAAGAATTTTCTGAATCAGCCTGAAAGATTCCACAGGGCACCATTTGCAAATTATTTGTGCTTTCCCCATGGATCTGAAATGTCTCTAGTATATTACATTACTTACCTTGCTTGAGTCTGTTCTGATTTCACTTCTACAGTGAGTTATACATATACATAAACACATTCACATTCATTTATACTCCATTCTTTTCCAAAATTTTCTTGGATATTATGTCCATTAATTTTTTCTATAAGAACTTTTTAATGACTCTAATAGTCTTATTAACCCCCAAAGCTACCAATAATATTTTGAGAGGATTACAGAAAATTTATAAATTAACTTGGGGCTACATCTGAATCTTGATTAAAAGTTATAATTTACTATTCCATATTTCAACTCAGTTTTCCTTTAATAAAATTTACATGAGTTTTACACATTTTTACTGTGTATTTGGTTTATTATTACAATTGGAATAATTATAATACATTTCCTATCTGGTTATTATTCATTATTTAAAAACTATTAATTTTTTTTTATCTTCTTACTGATTTTTAAATTATTTTGGTTGATTGGGATCAGCATTCCAATCACCATCAAAGAATAATCTGGCCCTATGCTTCTTATTCTTTTCTCTTAACTAATTGCATTGGCTGAACATTGCAGGGGAATGTTAGACGATAAAGGTGCTAGTAAGGATCTTTCTTTTGGCTCTGACTTTGACAGGGCAGCCAGAGGTGGTAACTATTAAATACCATATTAACTTTTTATTTGGAATAAACAGTTTGTTTAATAAATCAACAAATAATAAATAAATAAATAATAAATAAATAAATAAACATGATAGCATGTTGATAAGAAAGTATTTTCTCGCTGGGCATGATGGCACACACCTGTAATCCCAGCAGCTCTGGAAGCGGAGGCAGGAGGATGGCAAGTTCAAGACCAGAGGCAGTCTGTGTAATTTAGCAAGACTTTGTCTCAAAAAGTAATAAATAAATAAATAAATAAATAAATAAATAAAAATGGGCTGGGGGTAGCGAGACCTTGTCTCAAAAAGTGAAAAAAAAAAAAAGGGCTGGCGGTACAGTTCAGTGGTCTAGCACTTGGGAAGCATGCAAGTGTGAGGCCCTGGGTCCAACCTCCAGTACCGAAAAAAAATAAAAAGTATTTTTTCCAGCCAGGCACAGTGGCACATGCCTGTAATCCCAGCGGCTCACGAGGCAAAGGCAGGAGGATTGTAAATTCAAGACCAGAGGCAGTCTGCACTATTAGCGAGACCCTGTCTCAAAAAAGTAAAGAAAGAAAGAAAAAAAAGGTGGGCTGGGGTGCAACTGAGTGGTACAGCCCTTGCTAAGCATGCAAGCTCAAAGCCCTGGGTTCAACCCCCAAAAGGTAGGGTACAATTTTTTCTACCCTAAATTTAGATTTTAAGAAAATCTTCTAAAAAATAGATGGTGATTTTTATCAAATTCTCTTTCAGCCTGGGATTGCTTTTCTCCTTTTAGTTATTAATGTGACTAATTATGTTGATATATTTTCTCACATCAAGTCAACTCTGAATTTTGGAAAGTTGTTGGTTAATTACATATTGTTCTTTTAATACAATGCTGGGTTTCACCTGCTAGTATTTTATTTAAAAATTCTGCATCTGTGTTTGAAAGAGAAATTAGCCATTGGCATTAGAGTTTTGATACATTGTTAGGTTTGGTATTAATGTTACATTAGCTTCATAAAATGATTTAGGAACCTAATCCAACATCTTGATTTTAATAAAGCATATGCTCCCAGGGTAAATTGCAAACACTGCTCATTATCAGTAAATGATAAAATATTCCATTTACATCAATGAAAATCCATAAGACAAAGTTTCTTCACCCCCAGCAAGGTTAGGCAATAAATCGTCTTACAGATAATGGTAAAGACTGAGTATAGCTAAGATAGGAATTTACAGAAGTATTCTACCATAAAAATGAGTACTGAATCTAAAACTCAATATTCAAGTTGATACAATTTTCAGGAGCAGTTTGCTTAAAAAAAGATCAAGTTCACTGACAATTTGAAAGTAGTAGAAGTCACTATAAACCAAAGTAATATGATGCACATAAGCAAATTAAACTCTATTCAGCAAATGTTTATTGAGTAAGGACTGCTTTACCTGATGCTGTCATAAATCCTATACGATGTTCCCATGACGTCCTTTGGGATACTTGTTAACATGAACATGCCTGAGACTTTCCCCAAACTTGTTAGGTGCCTTCGAGTCAGGTCCAACTCATAGCAACCCTATATACAACAGAATGAAACACTCCCCCGCACTGTGCCATGCCCAGCACTATGTCAGTGCTTCTCTGCTATTCATAGGGTTTTTGATGGCTGATTGCTTCAGGATTGCTTCAGGAGTGGGCTGCCAGGTTCTTCTCCCATTTTTGCAGTTCTGGGGATTGCAGGGCATGCAGAGCAGCACTCTACCAACTGAGCTAAACCCCAGCACCCTCCCCAAATTTGATGAACCTAAATTACAGGAGAGATGTCAGGTTTGTTTGCTTTTTGTGTAAGTGTCCAGATCATTTTCATCACCGGGTAAATTTAGGAAACACTTGCTATAGGAGATTTGAAATCAATGAGCCATTTCCGATGGCCTCATTAATTATTGCACAGAGAAGCCCTGGTCAATGGGGCATGTGCCATACAGCCAAGGTCTAGGCTGAGACTCCACCTCACATGAGTTTGAGCCGACAGCCCCAAGCCACAGACAAGTTAGAAGCCCTGGAATGTCTCTCTTCATGGGCTTGGACTGCAACCTGGTTATAAGTATGGGCAAAGGAGCTTGTAAGTTGATGGTATAGCAAACTCACTCTTTGTACTTGATTATATGTTTAAGTGGGACAACTTTGGCAGGTCTGGGGAAATTACACAGAGGCTAAAGCCATCCTAAGCCACCATTTGGCACCCAGACTGCCACAGGAGCTGAGCCTGTTTCCCAAAATAGACTCAGACAAAAATAGCTTGAGTCTTTGCTCTCCTTAAAGAAAAGAAAAAGAAAAAAGTAACCCTTGTCCAGACAACAAAATCCTGAATGGAAGCGGGAAGATGCAGGTGAGAGCAGTAGCTGGAGAGGATCGCAGAGAATTTGATTGTTTAGGATGGGGCAAACTGAAAAGGCCTGGGAAGAGAAGGAAAGAAAAGCAGAGAGCATGAAAATTTGAAGCTGTGGAAGTGACAGCAGGGATACGGAGTGGAGCAGAGAAGCAAGAGCCTGGATGGACCACTATTGGGAAGAGGGCTTGGTGAGAGCTAGTAAAAGAGAGGAATGAGTGTTGGCAAAGCACGGGCGCTTTCCCAGCTGCAGAGCCCACTCACTATTCTATTTCCTGTTCTTCATCCAAGCCAGTCCAGCCTCGGAGAGGAAGAGTGTCAACAGCCTTAGCTCCAGGCAGGATGTGAGCTGTTTCTGGGCGCGGATCTGCAGGGCAGTGTGCCGGGGCAAAATCCACAATCCAAACGACCAACCAAGCTGCAACCTTCCCTCCACTAGCCAGCCTCGTGCTCTCGCCAGCCGCTCCAAATGAGCAAGCGGATGCCTACATTTCATCCGCCTCTTGGAGGAAACAATAGGTCTGGCCAGCCATGGGGGAAGATTGGGTTTGACGATTGCCTTCAGGTGCTCTGCAGTTGGCAGCCAGTGAACTGGATTAGAGGTCAGGGCAATAACCCCTCCTCTGGGTGACTCAGCTTCTCAGCTTCTCTATCTCCGGGAGCATTCTTGGGAAGATCCCAGAGGTGAGGCAAGTTTCCTGGAGTGTGGTGCGGGCCGGGAGCAGCAGCACCACTGGGAACTTGTTAGATGCTGTGGAGTCGCGTCGGACTCATCGTGACCCTCATAGGGTTTTTAATGGCTGTTTGTTTCAGGATTGTTTCTGGAGTGGATTGTCACTTCCTTCTCCCATTTTTGCAGTGTTGGGGATGGAGCCCAAGTTGAGATAGAGATAGAGATAGAGATAGAGATAAAGAAAGAGAGAGAGAGAGAGAAGAACAGCACTCTACCGACTGAGCTAAACCCCAGCCCCAGGAGTTTCTTAGAAATACCGATTCTTCAGCCCCACCCCAGTCCTCCTGCATCCAGAAGGGATGGGGGTCGAGACACCAGCACCATGGGTATTAACATATCCTCCAGGAGATTCTGATATGGGCCAGTGTCCTGCAGCCAGGCGAGATTACCACGACACCCTCCTCTCTCTGGCCCCAGGTGTCCAATTGTCTTCAGGTAATTGTCCCTGTGTCTAAGCTGGCTGGTGGGTCCAGCTCACCTGGTTCATCCTCCAACCAGCTGTTTCCTCAGTTCAAAGTGGAGGAGGAGGTCCCCTCACACTCAGTGTGCAAGTGCCCCTCTTCTGGCTTTCATTGGCAGGGTCAAATAGAAACCCCTGGACCCTGGGTGTCCACTGCAAGACTCTCCCTCATTCTTCCTGCTCAAAATTCCCCACCTTCACCTATCATCTCAGTGTGACTACCAACGTGAATGTTCCCCCATTTTATTCCTTCACCCAAGGACTGTGTACCCCATTTTCTCATGCTACTTTTGCCCGTTCCCCCACTCCTGATGACACATCTATGGGGACCACTGGATTTCATGATCCATTGTCAGCAAAATCTCCTAAAACTTCAATTTCCTCTCTCAGTGTTTGCATCCCTTTATTGTTTCAAAGGAAGCCTAATTTTAGGACTTTTAACTGGTGACTCCCATGCCACCAGGCCTGCAGGTGGAACAGATTTCTCTCATGATGCTCACTGCCGCTTCCAGCCCCCCTGCCTCCCTCCTCCCCAGCTTTGACTCTCAACACAGGCCATCATGGACTTTCTCTCCTTATTGTGGCAGCTGTACCACTGTGACATCTGATCCCATCAGATCTCAGAAGCTAAGCAGGGTCGGTTAGTATTTGGTTAGTACTTGGATGGGAGACCCCTGGGAATACCAGGTGCTGTAGGCTTGGGAGAAGGACCTGGCAACCCACTCCCAAAATACAGTCAACCATTGAAAACCCTGTGAATAGCAAAGAAGCACTAATGACACTGTTTCACTTATTGTATGTAGGGTCACTAAGTCAGACACCAACTCAATGGCACCTAACAACAACCTACTCGTTATATTGAAACCTTCTCCTTTCATGTTCTTTGAACCCACTCCAGCCAAACTTCTACCCTAGCTATACTGCTAAAACTGCCCTGGTCAAAGTCCTTGGTGATCAACACTCAGTCCACATCTGACTTTGGCCCAATCCACCACTCTTTCCTTGTTAAAACACCCATTCACTTGGCTCTAAGCCATTCCACCTGCTGGGTTTCATCCCACCTCACTGGTCACTTCTTTTTGTTCTCCTTTACTAGTTCCAGCAGGAGCTCAACCTGTATCCTGGACTATAGACTCACCCCTAGTTAGACAGCAAATGCAGGTCTGCTTCCCATACACACTGTGCCCCTGGTGTTCTAGCACAGACCACCTCTGTCAGTAGATTCTGCATCCAAGTGCAGCCTACAAGCCCAGTTCTGCCGCTGGCTCTCAGCTAGCCAAAACTGTGGGGGTCCCAGCATGCTGAGAGGTGCTGTTTCCCACCCTTGGACAAGGGGAGAGAAGGGATAGCATGCCAGCCTAAAGGGAGGATGTTGGATAAGTGTCAAAAGCCCAAGGAAGATGAGGAAGTTCCCCTAACTTGGGCTTTTGTAATTATACATGCAGATTGGCATGGTTGCGGCTGTCTCTAAACCTACAGATGAGCCAAAGTCACCCCCAAATGGTCATCTTCGCTCTGGATGTTGGCATATCAGTGATGAGACTGTCACACCAGCCTTCTCCTCCTCTCACCCCACTGTAGATTTGGCAAGCCTTCTGTCCTCTGCTTCGAGCCCATAGGATCTGATGACTATTCCCTCTTTCTCTCTGACCCCATTTTTGTTCCAGACTTTGTGCTTGGTTTCCCTGCTCCCACACTGTAGAAATAAGCCTAATCCTTTCTGTCCTCCAGCCCTGGGTCCTGAAGCACATGTGGTAAGTGTTTTGGAAGAAAATCAGCACTGACATAGTGCTGGGCATGGGACAGTGTTGGTGACTGTTTCTTTCTATTGTACATAGGGTCGCTGTGACTCGAATCTGACTAGACAGCACCTAACAACAACAACAACGTTTAAAGATAGATGGGAATGGGCAAGAGAAGAAGAAAAGGAAGAGGATAAAAAGAGGCATAAATATGACACATGAATCCTCTAAGAACTGAAGGATTAAAGGACACCTTCCTCAGAGACCTCCAGGGACAATAAAATGGCTAACATTGACTAAGCTCTTTCAGAAATACACAAAACTGCTCTGCACACTTTGACTCAATTAATACTTACCCTAACTCTAGGAAGCACCATTCTGTAATTAGTCTTTTAATATATCTTGTTTTATAGATGACCTGTTGCATAGAGAGAAGTAATAACTCGCCTAAGGTCAGACAGGACCAAGCCAGAGTTTGAACCCAGGGAATCTGGTTGGAGCATGGGGCTGTTGACCACTACCCAGTACTGTCTGTGAGAGGACAGATGAAGGCATGTGATGTGCCAACATGGAGGCTAAGGTAAACCATGTGGGAACTCACTCTGGGTCATCTCATTGCTTTTCCTTAAAGGAAAAGGTGAGCCAGGTTCCATAGCAAGAAGTGAGCCAGCCCAGCTAGTGCTACATAGCAAAACCCTTCCTAAAAAAAAAAAAAAGAAGAAGAAGTGAGAGGGTGTCCAGAGGCTACCCAATAGAAATATGTGAGGCATAAATATGAGTCATATATGTAATTTTAAATTTTCTAAGTGGTCATGTTTAAAACATAAAAACAGGTGAAATCGATTGCCATTACACCCATTGTCCAAAATACTAAAATGACAATATTATCATTAACATTGAAATCTTTGCTTTCAATAACATTATGTCAACTTTGATACTTTTTTACATTTTTTTGTCATGCAACTCTTAGGGATTTTGTTTCATACACAGTCTCCAGTCTAATGTCTCTGACCCCTTTCACCTTGACCACCTCTCCTGTTATTCAGACACCTGTGGAACAACCAATGATCATTGACTCACCTTTCCTTCCTATAGCTACGCATCTCCCTCCATCAGTTTCATGACTAATACAAAACCATGTCCTATAAAATGACACGAGAAATTATCCCATTAAGTACCTACCATTCAGTGTGGCCTCTTTCTTTTTATTTCCTCTTTTTATCTAAAGCTTGTGGTCTTTTTAGCAGTGAATGTTCAGTAAGGATCAAGGACCTTTATTTAAATCAAGGAGATTTCTTTAATTTACTTACTTATTTATTCACTTATTTATTATTTACTTATTTTATTTAGGTTAAGAATCACAGGGCAGCTGACCTAGAGGCCAAATTGGAATACTGAAATTGGAAAAAGAAAGCAAAATGGCTGAGGGAATGTGTATCTATAAATACATCTTAAAACTATATAGCAATATAATAGCTATGAAATTGAATCTTCTTCCTTAGGCTAAGTAACAGAGTATCATAGGCCTTGCCAGGCAGAATGGCCCCCTTTCCAAGCTGGAAGATATCATCCTTTGATCAAAAACATAAGATCCTTTCATTTTCCCCACTACAGTCAGCGCCTCAATTTCAAAGGCCACTTGCTGTTTCCGATCTGTTATCAGTCAGCCTGACTCAACACACAGAGAGAAAGCCCACTTAACAGAAGCTGTTGGCTCCTTTATCACAAACACAGACTTGAGGATCCTGGCCTGCTATAACACTTCACCTCAACCCAGAAAGTGGAAGCAGGGACAAAGGAAAACCAGCTTTATGATGGAAAGGTCCAGAATCTCTGGAAAGGAGCAGAGATGGCAAATGCAAGTGAAATATAAAAGTCACCTCATGTGGCCATATGAATTCTTTTGTTTCTGAGCAGGCTACACTAAGATCAGGTTTGCCAAAAGAAAAACACCAATTTATTGTGGGATAGGGGCTGGGATTTAGCTCAGTGGTTAGAGTGCTGTGCTGCAGTCTCTGAGGTCCCGAGTTCAATTCTCAGCACCACAAAAATGGGAGAAGGGCCTGGCAATCCACTCCCAAGGCAATCCCAAAACAGTCAGCCATTGAAAACCCTATGAGGGTCGCTATGAGTCGGATACTGACTCGACGGCACCTAACAACAACAACCACAGGTATAAATAGGACATTGTAGCCAGAAAGGAACTTGACCATGTGTTAAAATATTCAGATACCTTGTACATGCCAGGCACCATGCTATCCTTAAAATTCAACAAACCCCACAACCATCGCAGCATGAAGGAAGAGGCTCAGAAATTAGACCTATGTCCATGATTACACTTTAAAGTGGACTCAACACCCAAAGCTCTGCTTTTCCTACCCTACGTTGTTGTTGTTAGGTGCCACAGGTAGAGTTGGTATCTGACTCAGAGGGTTTTCAGTGGCTGATTGATTTTTGGGAGTGGGTTGCCAGGTCCATCTCCCAAGGCTACAGCACCTGGTGTTCCCAGGCGATCTCCCATCAAGTACTAACCAGGTCCGACCCTGCTTAGCTTCAGAGATCTGACGGGATCAGACGCCACAGTAGTAAGGCATAAACTGGGACGGATCTCTCTCTCTCTTTCTCTCTCTCTCTCTCTCTCTCTCTCTCTCGCTCACTCGCTCACTCTCTCTCTCTCTTTTCTTTTTTTTTCTTGTTGTTTGCTTGCATGTTTTCTTCCTTTCCCCTACAGCAAGCACCCTGCCTCCATAGAAACAGAAGACTTGTCCATGTTAGTCTGTAAACTGGTTTAGCCAAAAGGAAAAGCCCAACCACACACATTTCCACTTGTCCATGCTGTGTACACCATCAGTGTACACCACATCCCTTAAAAAATGTTATTGTTGTTTGGTGCCATCAAGTCAGGTCCGAATCTTAGCAACTCTACATACAACTAACGAAAGACTACCTGACGTTGTTCCAGGCCTGGCACTATTGTCAGTGCTTCTCTGCTATTCATAGGGTTTTCAATGGCTGATGGTTCTTAGGGAGTGGGTTGCTGGGTCCTTCTCCCCAGCCTACTGCACATCGTGTTCCCAGGCAGTCTCCCATCCAAGTACAAACCAGGCCCGACCCTGCTTAGATTCCCCCATCTGATGGGATCAGATGCCACAGTGGTATGGCTTTAGGCTTCAAACAAACAAACAAAACAAAAAAAAATTTAGGCCAGACAAACAGAGGACAGAGGGACATACCACTGCCTATCTCCACAATATAAGTCATTCTTGCCAAAAGTTGTTAAATTTGCTAAATTGTTGGTTCACCTGTTTTAAACTACAGATTACTTGCATTTCATTTCAGTGGAGCCATAGGGTAATGTTCTTCATGTGATTTTTTCATGAGTACTTACTATCACTCATTCCTACTATTCACTCAACAGTTTTATTCAACAAAGGACAAGCCAGCATGGTGGCATAAGCCTGTAAGCCCTGCATTCAGGAAGCTGGAGCAGGAGGATTGCGGGTTCAAGGTCAGACTGGACACAGAGGGAGTTCAAGGCCAACCTGGATTACATGGCAAGACTGTGTCTTAAAGATAAATAAATGAACAAATATATAAATAAATAGGACAAAAGGCAAAGGACATTTGGAATGAAATGACAATTAGAATCAAGCCAAACCTGAGGTGTGGAGCTAGTTTTATTTCCGACTTGGATTACTTCTCCATGTTTCCTTGTGTGATAGTTGGTGTTATACCAGTTTCCTGACCCTTGGCTCCAAAAATCCTTAGAATTCCAGAGTGATAAGAGTGTCTTTTGTATGCTAGTGAGATGATTGGCGGCCAGGGTCCCTAGATGGGCTCAGAATGGAAGCTGATTGTCAGGGCAACCAACCATGTGGTTAGAGGGTTGGAACTTTCAGCCTCTGCCCCTGACCTCCAGGGAGGGCTGAAGTGGGAGCTGATAAACCAGTGGCCAATGGTTTAAGCAACCAACGATGCCTTCACAGTGAAGTTTCCAGAAAAATCCAAGAGGACTGAGTTCAGGAGGCTCCAGGGTAGTGAACAAGAACACGTCCAAATGCTAGGAGGGAGGCGCACCCCCAACCCCACAGAGATGACTGCTCCCACACTCAGGACCCTTTTGGCCTCATCTTCCATATCTTCTTCTGGTTGTTCATTGGTATCCTTTAAAATAGCCTTTTAATGAATGTGTAAACATAAGTAGAGCCCAACCATGCTTAGCTTCCGAGATCTGATGGGATTAGGCTCCACAGTGTTACAGCTGCAAGCCAAGACTCTGTAATATGCTTACTGCGAACTCTTTCACTCCTTTCTGTACATGCTATACATTCACAATTTTATAGAAACATCTTCCTACTCTTAATAAAAATAACATACTGTATTCTGTTTAATTATTTGTATTTTGTCACTTAAACATATGTCACTACCCTCCCAGATCAGTACATTTAGACTGTGCTTATTCTTTTAAGTAGTTATATCATGTTTCATTATAATTTTATCCAATTAGATTTAACTATTTCTCTAGAGATGAATGTTGAAGATGTATTCCAGATTTTTGGTTGTTATTTCACTATTATAAATATTATCATAATAAACTTCCTTGCACATATATCCTTTCCCCGACTACTTAAAAGTACTTAGGCACTATCTCTGAAAACAGAGCAATTAGTTCATTGGCTATGCACATGTTTTTACTAAAAATATTATTGAGACACAGACCTGAAGTGTGCAATTCAATAGATGTTGAGAAATGCATACAGATGTGGAAATGACTTAGGCTACACTACACTACCGAACATTCCCACCATCCCCAAAAGTTCCTTTCAGTTCCTTCCATGGTAAAGACCGTAGAGCACTGCCTAGAGAGGCAGTTCACCCCAGGGCCTATCTGGCCCACTTGGAGGTCTGAGACTCTCTCCCTGGGCAGTAACCTTTGCCCTACATCCGGGAACTCCTGGGCATCAAGTTTCCAAAGATGGCACTGGTGTCCAACTCCACTAGTCAGACCCCTCAACACCTGGTTGGCTGTTTCCAAACCACCAAATAGCTCCAGATTGGACCGTTCAGGAACTACCCCTAATTGGTCCATTTTACAAACCCAGTTTTTCATGTCTCCCCTGATTGGCCAAGGCTCATATGGAGTGGCAATCTCTGATTGGTCCCTGGTTATTCCCTGAAGGGGATATAAGGATGGTACACAAAGCAGCCAGGGTCCATTCCACCGGCCAGAACAGACAAGGCAATAAAGAGCTGTGTTGAGCTGAGCACTTGGAGTTGGCGTCATCACTGGAAGAAAGAAGCAAGGAGCCACCATGGGCATAAATCTCTGAGCCTGCCTTTCTCAAGGCTTCTCAGAGTAACTGTGGGCATGTCTCCTTTCCGGGTGGTACGGCTCCCCAACTCTTGGCTCACCCTCACCAGACAGCAGGTCTTTGGTGGCTGGGTCCCACTCTTGACCAGAGGCTATGACCAGAGGCCTACAGCCTGAGCAAGACCAGCGGCAGGCATTGCCCCACAGCAGAGGAACCATTCATCTGATTTTGCCTGTTTTGTAACTTCCAATAAATGAATCATAAAGTTTGCACCCTACTTTATTTTTCCTTTGTTCAACATAATAGCTATACTTCATTCCACTTTATTATATAAATATATCACAATATTCATTTCCTTTTTGCTGTTTGTTTTTTGGCAAAACTGATGATAAAACCCACGGCCTCGTGAATGCTAAGCAAGCAAGCACTCTACCACTGAGTGACTCCCCGGTCCTTATCTTAAAATCTTATTTTGAGACAGGTCTCCTAAGTTTCCCAAGCTGACCTCAAACTCACAATCCTCCTGCATCAGCCTCCTGAGAGGCTGGGATTACAGGCATGTGCCACAACACCTGACTAATTCTTTTTCAACTATCTGAATATTTCACAATATATTCAACTATGCTTCGGTAGTAAACATTTGATTTTTTCTTGGTATTTCTATTACAGTAAAACAATTCTTTATTACAGGAACTAGCTCCCCAAATAGCATTTTTTAACTCTTTAAATATTTTATTTTGCTAGATACTGCCAGCTACCTTCATAATAAATGATAGCAAGTCACACTCTGACCAGCCCATTTCCCCATTTTTATTAAACTGAAGGAGCCCTTTGGCTATCAGTAGTATTAACTCCTCCATGTTAAACATTCATTCATGGGAATAGTCGCCTATTAAAATATTTTGAATACATGTACTGAGTTCATACTTTGTGTTGAGCACTTTGCTAAGTATTGATGATAAAAAGCTGAATAAAGTTTGATCCTTATCCTTCAGTGGCTTCCAAGTCAGATAAGAAAGGCAGAATAATGACGAGAATGAAGACTGTCATGTGTGGCAACAGGGGAGGAGACTTAGGAGGTTGGGTAAACCATGCATGCACCAATTTAGAAGAAGGGCTTACTGTGTGAAGAAAGAGGGAAAGAGTATTCTGAGTAGACAGAAGAAACTAGGAGAAGCTATGGGGGCATACAAAAACCTGAGTGTCCAGATGCAAGGAAACTACAGAGACTTGACAATCACAAGCGTGATCCCAGAGCATGCATATGTGTCACATGCACCAGGAACACACACATGCATGTACACATGTGTATCCACACATGTCCACACACCCCCCAATGATATATAGTGAGATTTAAATAAGGTCTGTTAAAGTAGGTAATATTATATCGAAGTCAAGTTTCTTGATTTTGATAATTTCTCTGAGTTCATGTAAGTGAATGCCTTTGTTGTCAGGAAACACACATAGAAGTGGTCATGGAAAAGTGATGTATAATGTTTACCACATGCTCTCAAATGGCTCAGAAATGAAATAGTGATGGGAAGAGATAGATAGATGATAGATAGATAGATAGATGATAAATACATAGAAACATAGGTACATATATAGACTATAGAAAACGTATAGTAAAATGTTGATAATTGATGAATCTATGTGAAGATTCTATAAGGACCTCTTATACTAGTCTTGCAATTTTTCTGTTTGAAATTATTTTAAAACAAAGGGTCTTTTTGTGTTAATCTTCAAAATATAGTAATGCCTTCCATGACCTTCAGGTGCTTCCATCTGACTAGGGTGAATGGTATAAAATCCTCCTGCCTCAGCTTCCTGAATGACTAGGATTACAGGCATGTATCACCATGCCCAGCTGGGATACAGTTTTCTTAATATTTTATGGAAGGATACATCCTCTTCCCATACAACCCAATAATCACATTCCTTGTTATTTACCAAAATGAACTGAAGCATGTCCACACAAAAACCTGTTCATAGATACTTATACCAGTTTTAACCATAATTGCCAAACCCCGGAAGCAACGAAGATATCCTTCAGTGAGTAAATGGATGGCACAGACAGACAACAGAATATTATTCAGTGCTGAAAAGAAATGAGCTTTCAAGGCATAAAGGACATGGAGGAAACTGGAATGCACACAGCTAAATACAGATGCCCATTTGAAAAGCCTACAATATTGCGTGATTCCAACTGTATGTCATTTTATCAAAGGCAAAAGCATTAGTTGTCAGGGATTGGGGGAAGGAGGGAGGAATAGGCAGAGAACAAATGGTTTCTAGAGCAGTGAAACTATCATGGATGTTATTGTAATGTTGGACACATGTCATTACAGATTCATCAAAATCCATAAATGTAAAACACTAAAAGTGAACCTTCATGGAAACTATGTACTCTGGGTGAGAATGGTGAGTCAGTTTATCCATAGCACCAAACACCACTGTGCAGGACCTTCACAGGGTGGAGACTCTGTGTGTGTGTGTCTATCTCTGTATGTATAAGCAATGAAGTCTATGGGAACTCTGGCTTTCCACTCAGTTTTGCTGTGGACCTAAAATTGCTCTAAAAATCAGCTTATTAACTTAAAAAATGCTAACTCTATGAACTAAACAAAATTCTCTATTTCAAAGATGAAGAAACTGAGGGTTAAAAGATTGAATTATTTACCTAAGATACAACTATTGTAAAGGAAAAAGACCCAACCTTCAAGGGCCAATCGCAGATTTTGTCCTTCTAACTGCTACACAATATGAAAGTCCAGAATTATAGACCATGAAGACTGTTGTTGGGTGCCACCCAGTTAGATTCGACTCATGGCAACCCTATGTACAAAACACTACCCAACACTCTGCCATGCACATGATCTTTTTGAGCCCACCACTGCACACACCATGTTTCTTCTCATTTTGAGTCATGCCACATCAGCAAAAGGACATCCCAGCAGCTTTATTCCATTCCCATCATAAAGGTTGACTCTACTTCGAGGAAATAACTCTTCCCAGTCATATCTAGCCTCGAGGGCTCATTTTCCACCACTATATTTGACAGTGCATCTTTGCTATTCATAGGGTTTTTAGTGGCTAATTGTTTTGAAGTGGGCTGCCAGATCCTTCTCCATAGTCTGTCCTTGTCTGGAAGCTCAGCTGAAACCTGTCCACCATGGGTGGCCCTGCTAGTATCTGAGATTCCAATAGCACAGTTTTCAACATCACAGCAACACACAAACCCTCACTGCACAACAAGCTGACAGACACTTGAGGGGATTAAGACTGAAGGTACTTTAAACATGATCTAAGCCAAGGGTTTTCAATCTTAACTGCACGCTAACATCATGGGTGGATTTTTAAGACTTATTGAAATTTTGTGGAGATTATTCTAATGCACAGAAAATGTTGAAATACACTGAGTCAGAGAACAATGGAAGGCTCCCACCCACTGTGGGGCAAGAGTATAATGCATTGCTGTTCTATTTCAAAGACTTAATTTTTAAATTATTCATGTCTAAGACTGACAGAAAGAGACATAATTGTTTTCCTTTGAATGTTTAAGGCTTGGCAGTATATCCTGAAAAAAGCAAGATTAATGGTCATACATTCTAGAATCAACTCTGAGACGTATTAACCACAATCTTGGAACACTCAGCTTCTCTAGAGGTTTGGTGTCATTTTCTGCAGAATTAGGGCAATAATAGCCAATGTATGGCTTATTTATTTCACAGTTCTAAAAATGAAATAAGAAAATGCATGCCTTTCCTTTTCTTTCTTTCTTTCTTTCTTTCTTTCTTTCTTTCTTTCTTAACTGGAGGAGTGATGCAGTATTGGTTTTTAGCAGATAATGAACTTAGAGAAAATGCACATTGATGACACAGAAAAAGGTCTGAATCTTACTGTTGGTATTCATTAACTGCTCATAGGAAAGTCATTAGCTTTTTGAAAGAGTCCTCTCATGTGCAATATGTGAAAAGCAAAGGCAATAACTTCATGATTGTTTTGAGAATTAAATAACACTTTGAACAGTATGTGGGCCCTAGAAGTTATTTCAAAAAAGGTTACTTCCCTTCCCCACAGTCACGGAAATTTCTTACTTATTCCACCATGTATTCTAAATGAAAGCACTCTAGGAAAAAAGTGAAGGTTACCTAACATTATCATTCACTTTGATTAAGAGTGGACTATCCAAAAGGAGTCTTGACCTAATAGAAAGGCATCCTTCATTCTTGCTGACAATGTCTCTGAATCATCAATATGCCAGTTTTAACTGGGTTATTGATTTAATGAGACTCCAATAAAAATACCAGCAAGCTATTTTGTAGACCTACACAAACTGACCTCAAATTTTATAGGGGCTTTTTGTTTGTTTTTATTTTTGTTTTTGGTTTTGGTATTTTGAGACAGGGTCTCCCTGTGTATCCCAGGCTGTCCTGGAACTCACTACATAGACAGACTAGGCTGGCCTTGAATTCACTCACATCAATCCTCCAGCCTCAGCCTCCTGAGTGCTGCAATCACAGGCATGCACCACCATGCTTGGCTTCACAGGGCCTTTTAAAACCATTCAAGAAGAGCTAGAAAGCATTGAAAAGGAAAAGCTTTATGGAAGGACTGCGCTCCCAGCCATTACATTTTTCTACAAAGCTTTGGTAATTAAGATAGAGTGATGCTGGTGCATGAATAAGATAAGGAAACCAGGAGAATAAAATAAAGTCCAGAAATCTGCGCAAATATAGAATTCCACTATATGATCAAAGTGGTATCTTTGGAGTAAGGTTAGTTTTTTTCATAAACGGTGTTGGGGTAGATGACCATGGGTAGAAAAAGATAAAATTAGATAAATTCCTCAAACTATATTCAAGCAGAAATTCCAAATGGATCTGAGATCTTATTGTAAAAAATAAAAGTATATAAATAGCTAGAGAAAATTTTAAGCAAATTCCTCTTGTACCTTGGTGTAGAAGAAAGTTTCTATGATTAAATATCTAGATATAATAAAAGAGAAGCCTGATAAATCTGGCCACATAAAAATAAAGTTTGCATGGGAAAAAACCTGCAATAAGTCAAAACACAAATGATTAACTGGGAGAAAACATTTGTAACATATATCATAGGTAAGGAGATAATAAACCTAATATGGAAAGTTCTTTAAAATTGATGGGGAATGGGCCCAAAACATTAAAGAAATATAGATAAAAACATAAACAGAAAAAATTTAGGATAGCGAGGAGTGGTGGTGCACTCCTATAATCCCAGCACTCAGGAGGATGAAGCAGGAGGATTGTGAGTTCAAGGGTAGCTTGGGCTACATACTGAGACTCTGTCTAAAAAAAAAAAGAAAGAAAAGAAAAGAAAAGAAAGAAAATTTGAATATCAAAAGGGCCTTTATGCAATAACATAGGACCACTGTTTTAGTTTATTCAGGCTACTATAACAAATAACATAGACTTGGTGGTTTATTAGTGAGAGAAACTTATTCCTCACTGTTCTGGAGACTGGGATGTGTCTTGCACTGGCCCCTTCTTCTTTCTCTCTCTGCTTCTTGGATGCCACAAGAGTGAGTAGCTCTGCTCTGCCATGCCCTTCTTCCATGGTGTTTCTGCCTTGCCCAGCCTAAGAGCAATGGAGCCAGCAGACCATGGACTGACCCCTCTGAAACCATGAGTCAAAGTAAACCTTTTCTCACTTAACCTGTTGCTCTTAGGTATCTGTCATAGTGACAAAAGCCTAACATAATGGGTATAGGCACAGTAGCTCTGAAACTATTTTGGATAAATTATGGCAATAAAGAAATAAACACATCCATATTTTGGGGAACCAGAGCTCTCACTACAGAAGAAAGAAGACACAAATACAGGATGGCAGAAGGTAAGAAAGAACCCTCTGGAGATGAGTTGAATGCTGAGATACTGGTGAACTAATGATTTCTAAAATATGTGTATGTACATGTAGATATACATATGCATAAAAAGCAATGAAAAAGATCTAGCACACAGATCTTCATTTTTTAATACCATTGTTCTCTATAAAGAATTCCTCAGGGGAATGTACAATTCTGGGGTTTGGGAAAGAAAGGCACAAGGTAAGCCTGAAATAACTTATAAAGAAGTGCTCCAAAAACATAATGAGGCCAAGCCACCAAACCATGGGGTTCAGCTTGAAGGGATTCTACTGACCAAATTGGTGACAATTTGAGGAGTGTAATTATAAACCATTGGGTGAAAAGGGGAACCATAAATCTACACCACTAATAAATACATAAATTAAAAATGAGGAAGAGGGGAAGGATCTTGTTCATAGTAGAATGTCAAATGCTAACTGGTAAATACAAAATACAGGCATTACAATATCATCATTTAGTAACCATCAGAGAGAAACTACTATAGAGTAGTACAAAGCTATAAAAAGAATTAAGAGAATCTGTGTGGACTGATAGAGATAAATAGACCTTTTCAAGCAAGACTGATTGATGGATAATAAATCTAGGGAAACATTTAAAGAGAGGAAGAATACTTGCATGACCTTAATGCTATTCTCCACAGACTGCTTGTTAGTTACAAAGGTAAAAATCATATCTATAAGGTATAAGCATAGGGAAAATGCATGCTGGGTGATCAAAATTACCTTCACTGATGAGAAACAAAGGAATATTGCAAGCTTCCAGATGATACACAGAAAGAGACACAATGTCACTCATGAAATACTTCAGCCAGAAAGGCATAACCTGAATCTAATCACTAGGAAACATCATGCAAACCCAAAATGAGGAACTTCTGTCATAAAAGACAAAGAATGAGCGTGAAAATGTACCACATCAAAGGAGATTAAAGAGACTTGGCAATTAGCTGCAGTACACTTGTCTAGACTGAATCCTATCCTGGAAGACAGGCTGGGGTGAGAAGAGGTGCTAAACTGAACATATTGGGGTCTGTAGACAAGATTATTAGGTTATTACAGATTAAAGTGTTCTATCCATATATTTGTCTGCAGCCATACCACTGTGGCATCCAATCTCATCAGATTTTGGAAGTTAAGAAGGGTTGGACCTGGTTAGTACTTGGATGAGAGACCACCTGGGAACACCAGGTGCTATAGGCTTGGGAGAAGGACCTGGCAACCCACTCCCAAAAGACAATCAGCCATTGAAAACCCTATGAATAGCAGAGAAGCAGTAACAATACTGTTTCATCTGTTGTACATAGGGTCACTATGAGTCAGACACTGACTCAATGGCACCTAACAACAGCAGTCCATATATTTGCTGAAGTTTAAACTGTATTGTGATTAGGTAAAACACTACCCCATTTTTAGGAAATTGACACTGTGTTTTTATGAGTAAAGAGCCATGATATATGCAGTTGACTCTCAAATGATTCAAAGAATATCTGTATGTATCTATGTACACATAGCTACATATACACATGCCCATGCACCTATATATATATATGTACTGAGAGAGTACACACAAGGAAGAATGTTAATGGGGTAAGATGTTAATAACAGGTGATCCTGTGTAAAGAACATATGAGTGTTATTGTACTATTCTTAATTCCTGCAACTTTTCAGCATATTTGAATCGTTTTCAAACATAAAGTATTCCCAAAACAATCAGAAAGAGGAATTGGGGGTGTCATTCAGTGAGAAAGCGCTTGCCTAGCATGCACAAAGCCCTGAATTCAACCCTCAGTACCAGAAGAGAAAATATGTGTTATCAACTTAATTGGAAAGACTGAAAAATGATTTCAATTAGCCCAAAATAGTGCAGTCGATATCAAAATAAGCTATAAATTCATTTTCATCCAGATCTGAAAAATGTTGTAAGCTAATTTTGCTTAAATTACTTCACTACTTAACATGTTTAAGGCCACTCACTGAAACAGTTTTAATAAAATAGCTTATAAACTATAGTACAACAAATGGAGTAGAGCATGTTTTATTCAGTGATGACTTAGCAATAAGCCACTCATTAGCTGGATGTTTTTCTGAGACCCTTGGAAGGAAGATTGATTTAATAATCAGAAAAATACTGGAGTAGTCAGTGTAGTGGCACACACCTGTAATCCCAGGCAGAGGCAGGAGGATCGCAAGTTCGAGACCAGAGGCAGTCTGCGTAATTTAGTGAGACTCTGTCTCAAAAAGTAAAATAATGGGCTATGGGTACAGCTCAGTGGTCCAGCACTTGCAAAGCATGCAAGTGAGAGGCCCTGGGTTCAACCCCCAATACAAAAAAAAAAAAAGAGAGAAAAGAAAAAAAGAAAGAAAGAGAGAAAAAAGGAAAATATTGGAGTGTCTAATCAGCAGCCTGCCTGCAGCCCTAGCCCTGTGGCATCTGATCCCATCAGATCTTGGAAGTTAAGCAGGGTCGGGCCTTGTTAGTATTTGGATGGGAGACCGCCAGGAACACCAGGTGCTGTGGGCTTGAGAGAAGGACCCAGCAACCCACTCCCCAAAATCAATCTGCCATTGAAAACCCTATCAACAGCAGAGAAGCACTGGTAGTGGTGTTTCGCCTGTTGTATGTAGAGTCATTGTGAGTTGGATATTGACTCGATGGCACCTAACAAAAACAACAATCAGCAGCCTTTCTAACTTTGAAATAAATTTTTTAGAGCATTTTGTCTTAAAATTATGTCACTTTTTTTTCTTACTCCAACATATTGTCCTGAAGCCAGGCATGGTGAGGCACACCTGTAATCCCAGGGAGGTGGAAGCAGAAGAACTGAAAGTTTGGGGCCAGCCTAGGCTACATTAGTAAGAGCTTGTCCAAAAAAAAAAGGAAAAATCTTGCGACCCAACACATGATCTTTTAATGTCACGTTTTTAGTGCTTACCTTTAGAACTAAATGTTAATATTGATATTTTGAGGGAATGGATAGAAAACTAAATATTTCATACTCTATTAAAAAGTACTATACTGTAGTTGACGTGGAGATTTAGAGGTTGATACCCTAATATTTTTGTTTCAATGTTTACTTTCTAGGGACTAATATGAACAGAATAAAAACCAATTGCTTCCTATATCCTTTTTCAGTGAGCCCCAGTGGTTTTTTCTTAATTTTATTTATGTATTTATTTATTTACTTACTTATTATTTTTCTAGTAATCTTGTTTTATTGGCCTTTTTTTTTTTTTTTTTTTTTTTTTTTTTTTTTTTTTTTTTTTTTTTTTTTTTTTTTTTTTTTTTTTTTTTTTTTTTTTTTTTTTTTTTTTTTTTTTTTTTTTTTTTTTTTTTTTTTTTTTTTTTTTTTTTTTTTTTTTTTTTTTTTTTTTTTTTTTTTTTTTTTTTTTT
>VMDO01002706.1:0-113108 GCA_007922755.1 Pedetes capensis | reverse complement strand
CCAGGGCCTCACATTTACATGCTTGGCAAGTGCTATACCACTGAGTGGCACCCCCAGACCACTCTTTTACTTTTTTTTTTTTTTGAGACAGGGTCTCACTAAGTTACGCAGACTACCTCTGGTCTCAAATTTGCAATCCTCCTGCCTTCACCTCCTGAGCCACTGGGATTACAGGCCTGCGTACCACACCTGGCTCTTTATTAGTAAATTTTTAATGTACAACTTCATGGATCTCATTATGACATTTCCACACATGCATTTCATTGTACATTACTCATGTTCATCTCCCTCATCACCCTCTTATGACCCCTCTCCCCCAACCCCTTCATCATTAGTCCTGGCCCCGCTTCTACTTGCATGTCTTTTTTTATATCAATCTACACATGTAATGCTCAATTTTGCGGTAAAGGCAACATATGTGATATTTCCTTTCTTTTCTTTCATTACCCTTTGTCCTTTCCCCTCCCTTTTCTTTAGTCCATTATCTTTCCCTACATGGCCTATATGTTTTAATAATATATATGGAGTAATGAATATATATTAAAGTCCAACATTCATATATGAGAGAAAACATGATATTTATCTTTCTAGGTCTGGCTTATTTCACTTAAAAGGATAATCTCCATCCATTTTCTAACAATTGCCATAATTTTGCCCTTATTTATGGCTGAATAAAACTCCATAGTCTACTGTAGTTTTTGTTGTTAGGTGCCATCAAGTTGGGTCTGACTCATAGCCACCCCATGTACAACAGAACAAAACACTTCCCAACACTGTGCCATGCCCAGCACTATGTCAGTATTTCTCTGTTAGCCAGTGTTTTTGATGGCTGATTGTTTTGGGAGTGGGCTGCCAGGTCCTTCTCCCCAGCCTGCAGGACCCGGTATTCTCAGGCAGTCTCCCATCCAAGCACTAGCCAGGCTTGACCTGCTTAGCTTCAGAGATCTGATGAGATCAGATGCCAGGGTGGTATGGCTGCAGGCAGAAGTGGTATATATGGTTAATATGGTAGTTCTATTTTTAGTTTTTTAGGACTCTCCATACTGATTTCCACAGTGGCTTCACCAATCTGCATTCCCAACAGCAACATATAAGGGCTCTTTTCTTTTCACATCCTCACCAGCATTTGTTGCTATTTGTTTTCTTGATGGTAGCCATTCTGACTGGGGTGAGATGGTATCTCAATATGGTTTTGATTTACATTTCCCTTTTGGCTAAAGAGGTTGAAAATTTTTTCATATGATTGCTGGCCATTTGGATTTATTCTTTTGTGTTGTTTCTGTTCAGTACTTTTGCCCAGTTTTGATTGGATACTTTGCTTTTTTGGTGTTTAATTTTTGGGAGTTCCTTATATATCGTAGATATTAATCTCCTGTCTGATGTACAGCTGGCAAAGATTTTCTCCCACTCTGCAGGATATTTCTTCACCCTGATAATTGTGTCTTTTGCTGTGCAAAAGCTTTTTAGTGTAATACAATCCTACTTGTCAATTCTTGCTATTGTTTCCTGCACTTTTGGGGGTTTGATTCAGAAAGTCCTTGCCTATGCCTATGTCTTGAAGTGTTTACCCTATGTTTTCCTGTAGCAGTTTCAGTTTCAGATTTTACATTAAGGTCTTTGATCCATTTTGAACTGATTTTTGCACAAGGTGAGAGAGAGTGAACTTGTTTCAGCCTTCTACATGAAGACTGTTGAAGAGGTTTGTTGAAGAGGTTTGTCTTTTTTCCAACTTATATTTTTGGCACCTTTGTCAAATATCAGGTGGCTATAACTGCATGGGTCTATTTCTGGATCCTCTCTTCTGTTCCGCTGGTCTACATGTCTGTTTTTGTGCCAGTAATGTGCTGTTTTTCCTACTATAGCTTTGTAGTATAATTTGAAATCAGGAATTGTGATGCCCCCTGCATTGTTCTTTCTGCTCAGGATTGCTCTAGAGATTTGGATTCTTTTGTGCTTCCATATAAATTTTAGGATTGTTTTCTCTATTTCTGTGAAGAATGTCATTGGGATTTTGATAGGGATTGCATTAAATCTGCAGATTGCTTTTGGTAATATAGCCATTTTCACAATATTAATTCTTCCAATCCATGAGTATGGGAGATCTTTCTACCTTCTGGTGTCTTCTTCTATTTCTTTCTTTAGTATTTTAAAGTTTTCATTGTAGAGGTCTTTCACCTCCTTAGTTAGGTTTATTCCCGAGTATTTTATTTGCTTTGAAGCTATTGTGAATGGGATTTTTTTCCTGGTTGTTTCTCCCCTGGTCATTATTTGTATAAAGAGAATCTACTAATGTATGTATGTTGATTTTATATCCTGCTACTTTGCTGAAAATGTTTATCAGTGCTAAGAGTTTCCTGGTGGAGTCTTTCAGCTCTTTTAAATACAAGTTCACATAGTCTGCAAATAAGGATAATTTGATGTCTTCCTTTTCTATATAGATCCCTTTTATTTCTTTCTCTTATTGCTGTGGCTAATAATTCAATTACTACATTGAATAACAGTGGAGACAGTATACACCTTTGTCTTGTTCCTGACTTTAGGAGAAATGCTTTCAGTTTTTCCCCATTTAGTATGATGTTCACTAAAGAATTTTCATATATTGTCTTTATTATGTTGAGGTGTTGTTGTTGTTGTTAGGTGCCGTCAAGTCGTGTCCGACTCATAGCAACCCTCATAGGGTTTTCAATGGCAGGTTGTTTTGGGAGTGGGTTGCCACATCCTTCTCCCACTTTTGCGGTGCTAGGAATCGAACTCAGTACCTCAGAGACTGCAGCACAGCGTTCTATCAACTGAGCTAAATCCCAGCCCGCTTATGTTGAGGTATGTTCCTTCAATTCCTAGTTTCTTCAAGGCTTTTATCATGAAGGACATCAAACTTTGTCAGGGGCCTTTTCTGCATCTATTGACAGGATTGTGTGATTTGTGTTTCTCAGTCTATTTATGTTGTTGTTGTTAGGTGCTGTCAAGTTGGTATCTGACTCACAGCAACCCTACATACAGCAGGTGAACCACTATTGCCACTGCTTCTCTGCTATTCATAGGGTTTTCAATGGCAGATTGATTTTTGGGAGTGGGTTGCTGGCAGCACCTGGTATTCCCAGGTGGTCTCCCATCCAACTACTAACCAGGCCCAACCCTGCTTAGCTTCTGAGATCTAATGGGATTGGATATCACAGGGCTATGGTAGCAGGCAGTCTATTTATATGCTGTATTGTATTTATTGTCTTGCCTATGTTGAACCAGGCTTGCATCCTTGGAATAAACCCAATTTTATCATAATGTATGATCTTTTTAATATGTTGTTAAAGTTGATTTGCAAGTATTTTATTAAGGATTTTTGCATCTAAGTTCATCAGGGAAATTGGTGTATAGGGTTTTTTTCTTTTTTCTTTTCTTTCTTTCCTTTTTTTTTTTTTTTTTTTTTTTTTTTTTTTTTTTTTTTTTTTTTTTTTTTTTTTTTTTTTTTTTGAGGTATCCTTATCTGATTTCCTATCAGGGTAATACTGGCTTCACAGAATGAGTATGGAAGTATTCCTTCTACTTGTGTTTTATGGAATAGCTTAAGAAGCATTGCTATTCATTTTTCTTTAAAGGTCCTATAGAATTTAGCAGTGAATTCATCCACTCCTTAGCTTTTCTTTATTGAGATACTATTACTGCTTTGATTTCACTATTCATTATAGGTCTGTTTAAGTTGTTTATATCCCTCTTAACTTAATTTTGGCAGGTTATATGTGTCTTGGAATTTATCCATCTCATCTAAGTTTTCCAGCTCTTGAAACATAATTTTTCAAAGTATTCCCTAATGATTCTCTGAATATCATTGGTATCTGTTGTAATGTTCCATTTTTTTCATCTCTAATTTTCTTAATTTTAGTCTTCTCTTTCATTTGATTGGTTTGACTGTTTGTCAATCTTGTTTATCTTTTCAAAGAACCAATTCTTTGTTTCATCAATTCTTTTTATTATTCACTAATTTCTGCTCTGATCTTTATTATTTCTTTCTGTGTATGGATTGGAGTTTTGTTTGTTCTCTTTTTCTAAGAGCTTAAGGTGCATAATTAAGTTGTTTTAGTCTGCTCTGTTTTTTTTAATATAGGTACTCATAGATATAAATTTCCCCCTTAGAACCACCATTGCTGCATCCCAAAGGTTCTGGTAGGTTGTGTTTTCATTTTCTTTTGATTCTAAGAAGTTTTAAATTTCCTCTCTTATTTCTTCAAGTATTCATTGGTCATTTAGAGTGTATTGTTCATTCTCAACATATTTGTATAGTTTCTTTACTTTCTCTTGCTGTTCATTTCTAATCTCATTACATTATGGTCTGATAAGATACATGAAGTAATTTTGATTTTTCTGTATTTGTTAAGACTTAATTTATGGCCTAAAATGTGATCTATTTTGGAGAAAGTTTCATGGACTGCCAAGAAGAGTGTGTATTCTGTAGGTTTGGGGTGGAATATTCTGGATCTATTAAGTCCACTTGATCTATTATGGTGTTTAACTCTGAAGTTTCTTTGTTGATTTTTTGTCTGGATATTCTATCTATTGATGGGAGTTGGGTATTGAAGTCACCTACTATTATTGTATCTGGACCTATCTGTCCCTTTAAGTCTAGTGATTTTTTTAAATGAAGTTGGGTTCCCTAATATTCCGTGCATATATATTTACAATTGTTATACCTTCTTGATTGGTTTTAATTTCTTTAATATATAGAGACCTCCTTTGTCTCTTTGGATTGGTTTTAACTTGAAGTCTACTTTGTCTGACATATGGATGGCTACTCCTCCTTTTTTCTTTGGCTTCCACTTGCTTGGTATATAGATATCCATTCTTTCACTTACAGCCTTTGGGTGTCCTTACCAGTGAGATGTGTTTCTTGCAGACAATACACTGTTAGATCTTCTTTTTAATCCAGTCTACTAATCCATGTCTTTCAATTGGAGAGATAAGACCATTCATATTAAGGGTGATTATCAGGAGGGTTTTGCTGGTTCTTGTAATTGTCTTGGGTTTTTTCCTTGTTGGTTCATATACTACTTATTCTTTTCTTTCTCCCATATTTATTTTCAGGATTTGCTGGGGTTTGAGTTAGACATGATGGATTCTTTCCTAGTTCTCTTCAGTTTGTTTCTTCCTCCCATGAAGTTTATTCTTTCCTGTACTCTTATAGTGGAGACTTTCCTCCTTCCATGTATATAGTTTTCCCTTAAGTATCTTCTGCAATCTTAGCCTGCTATTCGTGTATTGCCGTAGTGTGTGCTTGTCTTGGAACATCTTTATTTCCCCAATTTTAAATGATAATTTTAATGGACATAATAATCTTGGTTGACAATCATTTACTTTCAGGGCTTGAAATATATCATTCCATCCTTTCCTAGATTTTAGGGTTTGTGCTGAAAGGCACCTAAGAACAACATCAAGCTGAGAGGTCTGATGCAATTCTGATGGATTTTGCTTTATAAGTAAATTAGTGTTTTCTCTTGCAGCTTTTAATATTGTTCTTTATTCTGTACTCTTCTCTTTTTAATTATTATGTGTCATGGGGTTGTTCTTTTCTGGTCTTGTCTGCTTGATATTTGAAATACCTCTTGTGGTTAGATGTCCATTTCTTTCCCCAGATTTGGGAATTTTTCTGCTATGATTTCAGTGAATAAGTTGTCTATGCATTTAGCTGTTATCTCACCTCCTTCTTCTACCCATGGATTCTTAGGTATGGTCTCTTGATCATGTCCCAAAATTCTTGAAAAGTATGGTCATGTTCTTTTATGTTATTTCTTTGTTGATATCTGAATGTAGTAGTTCCTCAGTCTTATCTTCCATTCCTCATAGTCTGTCTTCTGCTTTATCGGGTCTACTGGTGATGCTTTCCAATGTGTTTTTGTTTGGTTTACTGAATTCTTCATTTCCAACATTTATATTTTGTTTTGTTTTGTTTTCAAAATCTCAATTTCCTTGCAGAATTTCTCATCCATTTTGGTGACTCTGTCTTCTACATTTGTGAATTTCTGACCTAGATCTTGTATTGATTTCTTTACTTTGTCCAGTTGCTTGTGTCATCTTTGATGACATTGATCATTTTTACAAGTAGGCCTTTAAATTCTTTGACATTTCAACTGTATTAGTATCTTTGGATTCACTGGTTAAAGAATCACAGTCTTTCAGAGGAGATGAATTGCCTTGTGTTTTCATGTTACTTGTGTTTCTGATTTTGTGATTTATGAGCCTTTAAGGATGCATAACACTTCCTGTTTTATTTGGGGGTCTTCTTAGTGAGCATCTTTCACTTGAGATCAAAATCTCCAGTATCACTCCCAGAGAAGAAGGCAAACCACTACAACATGTACAATATCTAAACAAACTCAATATAGAAATACACTTAAAATCTCTTAAAGCCAACTGCTGCACCACCAATACCCATAGAATCAAGAATGGCAATAATAATATAAAGTCAGCTGTAAAGTTAAAAATATTTAGGGTGAAGTTATAAATAGCATTTGCATGAGGTAAGAAGGTGGGCTGAGAAAAGGGAGATGAATGCTTCAAAGGTGAAATAAAAGAAAGGAAAAAGAAGCTCTAGAAAAGAAATGAATATTAGGAAGAGGGAGGGAAAGGAGCTAAAGATAAAAAATGATTTTCCAAAAAGAAAGAGATATATAAACAGAATTAGGCAAGTAAAAGCAGAGTAATAAGAGGTAGTAAACCTAAAAGACTTGAAGTATAGTAAATAGAAAAAGATGCACAGGGAGGAAAAGATTTAAAAAACTAAAAAAGATAAAAATTATATTACAAAAAAAGGAAATGAGGAAATGAAAATTAACAATGAAAAGAGGGAAGATAGGGGGAAAATTAAAGGTGGACATAAATTTGCTCTCTTGCAAGTCCAGTCTCTGGGAGCTGAGGCAGGAGAATATTGACTCTCAAGCCAGAGGCAACCTGTGTGATTCAGTGTGATCCCATCTCCAAGCAAAAATAAAAAAAAGACTGAGTGTACTACACTGTGACACCACACTTACCCTATGTAAAGCCCTGAATTCAATCCACAGCACAGCAAGAGAAAAAAGAAAAAGAAAAAGAGGAAGAAGAAAAAATAGTACTGGGGCTTCTTTCTTTGGCCTCTAATATTAGAGTCTGTAGAGTAGAGGTGGTGGTGAGTTAAGGATGGAATCTTTTCATCTGATCACAGCTCAGAGTTGACAGTCTCTGTAGTTCCTCTCTGGAGATGGAGTCATCTCCTCTCCTTGAGGGGTGGCTTGCTTCTGACCAACTTTCCCAAGCCTCTTGCTGCCTGAACCTCTCAGTATGTCAGTGTCCCATCTCCCCTCTTCACTGTTACTGCCTGCTGCAGCTGTGTAACATGCTGGAGTTGTGGTAAGTTAACCCCAGGCTCTCCACCAGTGATAATTGTTTCCAGCTTCTCTGGGTGGATAGCTCAGTCTCCCACAATAGGTTCCCTCAAGATGGTGCCAGGTTACCACCTCCAAGACATGGTACATGAGAAACAGAGTCACTTCCCCAATGTTGAACCATGCCCCCATCATGAAGAGCCACCGTCTCACCAAATCCCCAGAAGAGTTCAAGGGCTTATAAGGACTGTGGGCTTGTCCTGTGGTCCAGTCTGATGGCCAGGGCTATTGGGTTACCTCTTTGGATGAAGGCTCCCTTTCCGCTCCCCCTCAAGAAGCCATGGCTGGAGATGTGTCCTGTCCACTCCCTCTCACTGCGCAGCTCCTTTCTGCAACCTGGGACCATCTCACAATCTCCTCTGTGGTTTCTGTGTCTTATCCAGGCCTTTTTTTTTTTTTTTTTGGAAAAGAGCCCACTCCTTCCTGTTCTAACTCCTTTGTTTTACCATGTCATATGGAGGCTGCCTTTAATCTGCCATCTTAAACCAGAAGTCACCCTCATTGTTTTGACCAGATTGCTTGCAAGGATCAGTCTACATACTGTGGCTTCCATCCTTTTATTTTTTTTTAGATGTTTTTTTGTATTGCTTTAAAGGAAATGAGTTTGTTATAGATCTGTGATATTGCTACTTTAAAAGCTTCCCATTTATATACCATAGCAAAAAAGTACAATTTACTTATTCACAAATTATCTGCTACTTATACTTCAAAGAAATGAGGTAATTGTTTGCTTACCTGATAAGCTGATTCTAAATAGCCATTAGTGGCCACTAGTAAATAAAACAGTATTTGTATTTTTTTAAATTTCTAAGTCTACTCTGCATTTCACATTTAGTGGTTATATGTAAAAATGCCTCTAATGCAGGACTTCAAAAAGTTTGTATTTAATTTCTTGTAATTGCCTGTGCAAACAAAAGGAAACTTCAGAGTTAGTAAATTTTCTGCTGTAGACAGCAGGTCATGTCCTTGCAGTTCCAATTTACTTGGCTCTATTAGCATGTAATGATTTCAACATTGGCAGGGAGATAAAAGAGAGAATTGAGTGCATAGGAAGAGAGTAAACACAAGGAGTGAGAAAAAGGACCAGAAAAAAAAAAAACAGGAAATAATGGAAAGTGAAATAGAAGGTCAGTGGGAAAGAAAACAAAATAGATGGGAAAAGGATAAGAAGAACAGGGTGCCATGTTGCATGCTTTTAATCTTAGCAACTGAGGAGGCTGAGGTGGGAGGATTGCAAGTTCAAGGCCAGAGGCAGCCTGAGTAACTCAACAAGATCCTGTCTCCAAATAAATAAAAACAGGGCTGGGATTGCAGCACAGTGGCAGAGCACTTGCAATGTGCACAGGCCTGGGTTCAACTCCCACATACCCACTCCAAAAAAAAAAAAGAAGAAAAAGAAGAAGAAGAAGAATGAGGCAAGGTGAGAGATTGAAAGTTGAAGAAGACTCTGAGCTGAAACCACCTTATTCACATTTTAGTAAAAGGGAGTACTGAATTCTTAATCAGAGAAGGCTTCATATGGCTACTGTTTGTTTAATGTCAGTTTATTTTATATAAGTTGAGATATAACATGGCTTGCCTGAAAGCTGTCTTTAATACTTGCATAAGCTTTAAACACTTGCTTTAGAGATGGATGTTAACTGCAGTAGATGGCTGAGCTGAGCAGAGACTGTGCAACACGCCTAGAATTTGTAAGAATTGCCAACTATTAATAAAGCAGTTTTCTTCCAGTTGTCACTTTGTGCCATTCTTTGAAGCATCCCCTGAGGAATAGATTTAAACAAGCTTAGATGGAGCTTGTCATGGTATCATGTAACCACGATTGAACTGTTCTAAGCTTTGAATCAGCCATGTATCCTTTGTGTGAAAAAGAAAAAACAATCTGTCATAAAGTGCATGAAAGTTGACAAGACTTTCTCTAATCGCTATATCCTGGGAATACATATTTATGAATGCTTTTAAACATTAGCTTGGTAAACATGTATGGCAGTCTTGGACTGTTTAAAATATGAACTGCTGACCTTAACAATCACTACAACTTACTTTGCAAATAAATTTGTGGTTTCCTGACCATCAAGTGACTGATAATGTTCTATGTTAAAGGAAGAACCCACATTCATAAGTTAGTATTTTCATTTATGATTAAGTAGAGACATAATTTAAAATAACTGTCTCAACTTGTCCTAATGTTTGTATAATTTCCTTCCAGTATTTTAATTTATGATTAGGTACAGACATTATTCAAAATGATTGGCTCAGATTACTGTTCTTTTAATGGTATAAACCATATCAATTATTCTCTAATACCCTGTCATTATACAATAAAATCATTGGGGTTATTTAAAGGCAGTGATGGAGTAAAAAGAAACTCAAGACATCATTTTTCCTCTTACCTAGTAGATAAGATAGACAGATTTCCTCTATCTTCCAAATGTTAACTAATTCAGATGGTTTTGTAAGTAGAAATTTGTCCTGTTTTTAAAGGTACTGGCTTAAGGGTTAAATGGTACTGCCATCGCAGAGTGGTACATGAGTATTCTTAGGACATATAAAATTTTAAATGGGAATAAGTGATGATTGTATTTGGGTTTGCAGAAGCCCCTAGAATAAACAATGTCTTTGAATTTATGCTGGGGTTTAGTTCTGGATTCCCAGCGTGAGTGCATGCAGACTCCTAGCCCAACGCCCAGAATGTGTCACCCTTAACAACAGACAATACAATTCCGAGAGTGCTTTTTATATAACAGTCAATTGTAAATGTCACCACAGTCCTTGCATTATTTATCTGTATAGCATTCATGAGTACATCCCCAGTATTCCTTCTTTGAGTCCCTCCCCAAACAATATTATCTGCCCTTTAAGCCAGAGGTATGTGAGGCAAAATGATACAAAGGTAACTTCTCCACCAATTCACTTAAGGTTCATTGTGATTCACAAACATCTAATTCCTGTACTTAATACACCAGATTCCATTTCCTGCCATCTCTGCTTGTGACATTTATCTTAAATAATACCAAGATTAGTTTAAGAAGTAAGATGGGAGTTAAATGCATTAGGACAGAGAAGTATAGATAAACCACTATAGAACTTTAGAGCTAACAAAGATTTCAAAGATAAATGTATCCAATATTTCAAAGGAAACCAAAACTTTGAAATGTTGTTGGGTAGTTAAAGGCATGAAGCTGATGTGAAAATAAGTACAAAAGAGGCTAAGTATATTTGATAAATACATAAGAAAGGGTAAGAAAATAAAGTTGTGGCGATGTAGATAACATGGTATTTTACAGCATCCAGTGGGGGAGGCGGGGGGTGGGGTGGGGGACTAGTTTATGGAACACTGCTCAGAAAATACTCTCTCTGTTGTAAACTGCAAAGTGAATCTGCTGAAGTTGCTCCTTCTCCATGGGCAACAGCAACAGATTTTCAACCATCACTTTCGATATAAGGACTTGTCCCTAGATACATTTTGTTGTTGTTAGGTGCTATCAAGTTGGTGTCTGACTCATAGCAACCCTTTGTACAACAGATGAAACACTATTGTCAATGTTTCTCTGCTATTCATAGGGTTTTCAATGGCCAATTGTTTTTTGGGAGTGAGTTGCCAGGTCCTTCTCCCAAGCCTACAGCACCTAGTGTTCCCAGGCAGTCTCCCATCCAAGTACTAACCAGGCCCCACCCTGCTTAGCTTCTGAGATTTGACAGGATCCAATGCCATAGTGCTATGGCTGCAGACGTTAGATATTTACAAGCAGCAAACACACTGGATTACTACAGCCCTAATGTCTTTTATCAACAGAATATTCCAGCCTCTAATCAAATGCACAAAGCAAACATTTTAAATAATGAGATATACTCCTGGGTGTATTTTGAATGTGAGTGAGGAAGCCAAATGAAAAGGAAGGACTAGGAAAATGTAACCCTATGACTAAGTGTAAAGAAGAAAAACCTTTTTGCCCTTCAAGTGAAAATCCCTTTTCTATTTTAAGGAATACTCACTTACTTTAAAGAATCTCTCAAGTGAGTTATTAGGATTAGCTCATATTCTCCCGGGACATTTACTTTCCAAAGAATAAGCTTTTAAAGCATTGATAAGAGAGGAAAAAATATAATCTGACAACTAGGAAGGAGAACCAAGCCTTTCCAAATGCCCTGTCTGTTCTGGTCTCGTCAGTACAGAGAGCACAAATAGCTACAGCAGGCAATAAAGAGCCCAGCTTTGTGGAGATGACTCAAATGAGAGTTCTCTAGTCCCAGGGCTTCAGATGGCAGCTTTTTTGTAGCTACTGGCCTTACAAAGTCTCTATTTTGCCTTAATACGATGGGTCTCAAGGGTAATGAGTTGGACATTATGGTGATTTCCAAACTTTTTTCAGCTTTCAGGGTAAAATCATAATTGTGTACTTTAAATTGAGCTGGATAAAGATATATACGAATAGCTGTGTTATTGCCCACCCACTTAAAATGCAAATGACAGTGTCAAAAATTACCAAAGTCTACACCCCAGATGTTCTTATGATTCAAGATGCCTTTGTTTTTTTGCTACATGTATCCTGCCCTACATATCTCTGAATTTATTCCATCAGACAATGCTCCTTATGAAAACTCCCACTTATTTCTTAAATAATTTTGTTTTATATATTTAAAGAGTTGGAATCAAAAAATAAACTCGCTTCCCCAAGGAATGAGAAAAACAGATTTCATTTCCATATCCCAAAAGTCAATTATGTAGGAATAAATTAACAACATAAAGAGGCAGACAACCTATTTATTAAGCGACATCGATACCTCTGTGAAAACAGAAGCGGCCCAGTGTTCCTCAACAGCATATGAGGAGAGGCTTTGACAGGACCCTAAAGTGAGGAACTAAGGTTCTTTTATTGGTACCCAAATCCCCAAATGAGATTGCTTAATTCAGCCTTGAACCTGAGGGAAAACACACACAAGAAAGCCCAGTCTCTTTCTGCATGAAGGCAAAGGCCTGTTGTTGGCCATAAACCACAGGATATGGTTCCAAGCACAGCAAGGATGGATTCCATCCTCATTCATTCATTTACTCAGCAACTACCTATTAGCAATTTCCATGCACAAATACCATGCTAAAATGAACAAGACGCAGTCCCTACCTTTAGAAGCTTAAAATCTAGTGAAGAGAGAATACATTGTTAACCACTATATTGATTAGAGTGCTTTGCATTACAAGTGACAGAGGCTTCACATGGGTCATGGTGATTCTAGAAACACAGAGAAACTTGGACATGCTGATGCAAAATGGTCCAAGTTGGCTCTATTCAGTAACCCTGTGCAGAGCATCTAATGGTATCTCTCCAACACCATACCTCATACTCGGGGTTATATCATGTTTGTTGTTGTTGTCAGGTGCTGTCGAGTCAGTATCCGACTCATAGCAACCCTATGTACAACAGACCAAACACTATTGCTGTGCTTCTCTGCTATTCATAGGGTTTTCAATGGCTAATTGTTCTTTGGAAGTGGGTTGCCAGGTCCTTCTCCCAAGCTTACATTACCTATTCCCAGAGGTCTCCTATCCAAGTACTAACCAGGCCCACCCTTGCTTAGCTTACAAATTCTGATGGGATTGGATGCCACAGTGGTACAGCTGCAGGTATTATATAATGTTAGCTCTGCCCATATCGATTAGGACTCTTTGTATTACAAGTGACAGAAATGGCTTTGCAAGAATTTATGTGTTGGGAATTTACTGGCTCATGTAACTAAATGTTCTACATGTAGATTTCAAGCATGACTGGAGGGAGCAAAGTCAACAAGCACTTGGGCTCACTTCCCATTGGGGCTTTCCTCTAGATGACTTCCCTCTAAGAGATCTCACCTTGTGGTGGGAACAAGGTCCCCTATAGCTCCAGCCTTGTATGTTACCATCTTAGGAACTCCCATTGCAAATACAATCATTGTCCAACACTTTAAACAACAGTCCCAGATTTGGCCTGCTGGGGGTCAGACTCTTACCTCCAAATGTCCTCAATTATGTTACTTAGCCAGGCCAGTAAACTGGGTGTGTGGGAGAGATGCTTCCACTAAAAAAAAGGGATGTTGACTCAGGAGGCAGAGGCAGGAGGCCAGGAAGTTGGAGACCAGAAACAGTCTGCGTAATCTAGCAAGACCCTGTCTCAAAAAGTGAAAAAAAAAAAAAAAGGGATGTCATTCAGGAAGGAAAAAGGATACAGATACAAACAGATGTCCCCTGCAACAATTTCACAAAGTAAAGTGTGAAAAGGGCCACAGCAAAGGCAAACAGAGGGGCTAAAGGAATAGAGAGACAGCATTTAACAGTAAAAGGAGGAAGGAGATTTGGAGGGAGGTAAGCAGTGATAGCTTCATAGAAAAAGTGGCATTTACAAAGCAGCCACTTGGTTTAAAAAAAAATCTGTCTGGTCCCTGAAATAGTTTATACATAGCTATCTTATGACCGGGCTGGGATTTAGCTCAGTTGGTAGAGCGCTGCACTGCAGTCTCTGAGGTCCTGAGTTCAATTCCCAGCACCGCAAAAATAGGAGAAGGACCTGGCAATCCACTCCCAAGGCAATCCTGAAACAGCCAGCCATTGAAAACCCTGTGAGGGTCACTATGAGTCAGATGCCGACTCGACAGCACCTAACAACAACAACAACAATCTTATGACCAGCTTTCCATTCCTTGGTGTATACACAAGAGAAAAGAAAATAAATGTCTACATGAAAGCTTGGACAGGATGAGTCTTTACAGTAGTGTTACTCCTAATACCCAAAAGATCAAAAGGACCCCAATGTCCATCAACTGAAAAATATTTGGGTGAGTGAATGTGGCATACTCATACAATGAACTATTACTTGGCCATAAAAAGGAATGAAGCATGGCTATATATTACAACATGGAAGGAACTTGAAAAGTGAAAGAACCCAGACACAAAAGACCACTTATGATATGATTTCATCCATATGAAACTTCCCCAATAGGGAAACAGAGATAGAAAATGGCATAGATTTACAGTTGCTTAAGGCTGGGAGGAAGATGGTATGGACAGTTAACTGTATGGGATTTGTTTTGAGGTGATGAAAATATTCAAAAATTGGTTGAGGTTACATATACCTGCAATTATAATTTTAAAAATTACTGAGTTGTACATTTTACATAGGTAAATTGTTTGGTATGTTAATTGTACTTTAATAAATCTATTAATAATAATGCAAAAACATCGTTGCTGTTGTTAGGTACCATCGAGATGGGAGTGACTCATAGTGACTATGTGTACAACAGATGAAATACTCCCTAATTACTGCCATGCCCAGCACTATATCAGTGCTTCTCTGTTATTCATAGGGTTTTCAATGGCAGATTGTTTTTTGGGAGTGGGTTGCTGGGTCTGACGCCCAAGCCTACAGCACCTGGCATTCCCAGGTGGTCTCCCATCCAAGTGCTAACCATGCCCCACCCTGCTTAGCTTCTGAGATCTGATGGGATTGGATGCCACAGTGGTACAGCTGCAGGCAATGTAAAAATAGCATTAGTGAAATAATGAAATATTGAAAAGACATGGAGCATTTCAATATATAATCTCAGGCTAGCACATATGAGACTTGGAATCAGTGTGATGTAAGACCTGATGCATTGTCTCCCTTGTTTGACAATTGTGGTAGAGTTATGAGCATCAATAGTGAATGCTATGGCATGTGCCTGGACCCCCATTTCCAGAACTAAAGGTTCTGTATCTGCTGCTGCTGGGAGCCTGCCTGCTGCTGGCCTCCTGTCAGCCCTCTTGGGAAATGACCGTTGGCTTCACAGAGCTGCTTGTCCAAAGCCATCCCCTTCCCCACAGGGAGCCAGCACCCAGCACTGATTGTGAGTGAGGAAGGGCCTGCCCTCTCCTTGGGCATCAGGATAGCTTTGGATGGCCACCTACACCTCAAGGCTCACCTTATGGTAACCTGAGAGCTTTGTCCTTTGTTGACTGCCTGGCAACTTAACATCTCACCAACCCGCTCCCATTTCCTTTTCTTCCCATCCCCCTCAGCCTGCTTTCCACAGAACCCAATCTGCAACTGGTGCACAGGGGGTTGCAGTTTTTAAAAAGACCAGAAAACTGTATGGGGGCTAGACTTTGGAGGACTCTGAGCGCCATGCTAAGGTCTCTGAGCTGCAGTGCACTGTAGAAGGTCACCGTTGCACTTGGCATTGAGGGGAAACAACACAGGCAACCAGGCTAAAAGATCATCTAAAATAAGACATGGTAAAGGACAGAAAAAATAAGATAAAAGATCAAGCCAGCAGTGTGGGCCAAAGGAAATCCTTTTGGAGGCAACAAATAAATCAATGGCAATGGAAGAGATGGAAAATGAGAATGGAAAGAAAGAAAGAAATTGGAAGCTATTGTAAAAGAATCAACTGAGGGGGTATAGCTCAGTGGTACAGCACTTGCAAAGCATGCAAGCGCCAGATGCTGGATTCAACTCCCCAGCACCAAAAAAAAAAAAAAGGAATTAACTGAGTTTGATGAATCATGAGGTGAAAGACAGGAACAAAGATTCTAGCCTTGGTGTTAGCTACCAGTGAGAAGAACTGTCCAGTGGGGCATGTAGCCACTAGGGGTCAATCAGAAAACAGAACCCACTCAGTTATCTTAACCAACATAAGAGAATACAACATAACCACACTTGGAGAACCCTAGGCAAAAAGGGTACAATAAGGAAGCAGGTTGGAGCAACTGCAGGAGGCAGCTACCATTCTAAGGACTCAGGCACATAAGAAAGAGATGGGAATTGTTAAAAATATAGAAGCTTGGAGCAGGGCTAGAATTTAGCTCAGTTGTTGAGTGCTGCTCTGGGCTCTCTGAGGCCCTGGATTCCATCCCCAGCAGAGCGAAAAATGGGAGAAGGACATGGCAATCCACTCCCAGAGCAATCCTGAAAACAATCACCCAACAAAAACCCTATGAATGCTGGGCACAGTGGCACAGGCCTGAGATCCTAGCAACTCGGGAGGCAGAGGCAGGAGGATCACAAATTCGACACCAGAGGCAGTCTGTGTAATTTAGTGAGACTCTGTCTCAAAAAGTGAAAAAAATGGGTTGGGGGGTGCAGCTCAATGGTCCAGCATTTGCAAAGCATGCAAGCACAAGGCCCTGGGTTCACCCCCAGTACCACAAAAAAAAAAAAAAAAAAAAAAAAAAAAAGACTATGAATAGCACAGAAGCACTGACACAGTGCTGGGCATGTACGTAAAGTCACCATGAGTCAGACCTGAAATAACAGCACCTAACTACAACAACAACTAAGAAGCTTGAAGGGGGGACCCACAAATCTGGAACTCAGACCTTGAAGAGTGCATGCTCTCAGCTGCTGCTATTAGTTCATGAACTTGGTGGGATCCCACAGAGTGGGGCCCCAGACTCTTAAGGAAGGGTCTCAGCCAGTGAGACTGGAGACTGAGGTATGGAGTGCAATAAAGATGGTTCTGGAAGTGCCAGGAAAATTGCAAACAGGAACTTACCTCTGCTACTAGAACAAATTGCCTCTGGGGGGAGTGAAGAAGTACTGTAAGGATGGTACAGTTACAGGAAGGTAGGAAGGTAGGAAAGTAGGAAGGTAGGAAGGAAGGGAGGAAGGAAGGAAGGAAGGGATGGATGAAGATGTCCTGGATAACCACAGAAGTTCCATCCACCCCAAGTAGAGGACTAGACTGGTGGAAACCTTTGGGTAGGCAGTAACCAAAACCCCACTAAGATGTCTAGACAAGTGGGATGTGGGCTGAGGAGGAGGAAATTCACTGGTTCTTGGAAAGTGAAATCCAGAGTTCTGTTGATTTTTGGCTTAGCTTGATCTAGGCACATACACAGTGACATCAAGAATCATATTTTCTCCATCAGTGGGCTCTCTTTTCCTTTGACTTAGCATTATTTCCAGAGAGGCTTTCCCCAGATATGCCTCCAGCATCTCTAGGCTTCTATTTGCTCCTGTGGGACACCCCATCAGAAAAAGCCCCTTTGACCATCATTCCAAGCTAAGTTCCATGCCTGTTTCTCCTTGGCCTGACTTGTGTTTTCTCCCCAAACAAATCACCATGGGCAGGGGGACATGTTCCTCTTATTATCTAGTCTGGAGTCTTATACATGCCCACTCTTGGAGACAGAAGGTGGGTCAGACCCCACATGGACTGTGTGAGGGGAAGGATATTCCATAAAATAAAAACTGAGTCCTTTTATCAGAAAAGGAGAAATGGAAGTCTAGCAGGCTACAAAAGTCTAAGAGTGTTTCCTCAAAGATTTATGGGAGAGAATCTCACTGCTCATTTAATAGTCGTCTTAGGAATATGTAAGGAATGAAGGCCAAAACTTACTTCTTTTATTTTAGAAAATCCATACTTCTGTAGAGGTAAGTTGTTTTCAGTGACTGTCAAGGCTGACGACACATTGGCTGATTTGGTTTTTAGTACTCCTAGACACTGCTGTGTCCCGTGTCACCTCCTCCCTTTGTAGATGTCTAATATTTCCCAGAATCATTATGGTGCTAGACATTAGGTAAATAGAAACAGAGGCAAAGACTTTCCTGGTTTCCCCCAGCCCTCTATTTAGGGGCCTCATCAAATGTCATCATCCTGGACACGCAGTTTCTAGATCTTCCACCCGACCTGTTCCAGTTTCCCTGGCTGCCCATCATCCTGCTCAGTCCTGACCCCTAAACCCCCATCCCCTCCTGTTGGCACCTGCAGTTGCGAAAAGTCTGGCAATGCTTAGGAATGATGGGGACCTTCAGACCCCACCTCAGATATCTGGAAACATCTCAGAAGTCCCTTCTGTGACTACTCGCAAGTCTGTCCCTGCCTCCCGCATGTCTAGAATCCAACAAGGAAACCCACAAGTACCAGCTCAGGTATTTTTTTTTCCCACAGAACTGGGCAAAGAATCTCAGTGCTAGAAGTAAGCATAGTTAGCCCCAACTCTGGCCCTGAATCTTCTTAAGTAGGAGAGAGAGAGACTTGCAGACAAATGGTGGCCATGCAGGTGACACTCCCTGTGGCTGCTGGGAAATCCCCTGCATGGTGGTTCAGCAGCAGCAGGAATACCAGAAGGGGAAGAAAGGGGGGGAAGCATCTCCCCATCCCAGGGTTTCTGCCCTTCATTATCCTAAAGCTAGATTTTATTCTTTCTTTATTCGTTCATTCCTTCAGAAAATATATATGTGGTGCCTATCATGAGCTAGGCACAAGTCAGTTCTCAAGTGAAAAAAAGACAGTGTGCTTTCTCCCAGATGCTCGGTCAAATGGGGAAGACAGGCAGGTAGGTCCTGGAATGTGCCCAGGAATTAGCAAAAACCCCAACAGTGGCTGAAGAGAATAAGGAGGGTGGAAGAGGGGTTCCTAGCCCAGCTTGGTGGCAGTGCCAGGGCAGATGCAGTGGGGTCTCTGGGAAAATGACCTGGACGAGATACAGGTGACATAAGTCTTGACAAATGAGCCAGGAGGACGGAGCACATGGTGAGTAGAAACCATTCCTGACAGAAAGACAGCAGAAGTCAAGGCAGCTAAGACGTAGTGTGGCATGTCCACGGGGTGTACAGGGAACTGCAACCAGAACCCGATTTTGTCAAAATTTTAGGGTGAATTAGGGAACTTGCCAATGCCAAGCAAAGAACTATCAACACATTCTTTGCAGGGTAGTCATGTGATCTGATTTTCATTTGTGACAGATCCATCTGGCAGCTGTGTGAAGCGTAGGTTTCAAGGGCATGAGAGAAATCAAGAAGGAAAATAGCTGAAAGATTGAACCAATAAGATGATGGGAAGAGACGATAGAAGGAAATGTATTTGAGAAATATTGAGGAAGTAAAATCAGAATGAGTTGGTGATTGATTGGGTGTGGGGGTTGAAAAAAATGGGGAGACAGCAGAGTCTGCTTACAAGCGGATGACTCCAAAAAGCAGAAACCTGGCCAGTGTCATCTGCTGGTGAAAGGAGTCATTTGCCATGAAAGGCAAGTAGAGAGCGGCAACTGGGACAATCGGCACTTTTGGAGTAGCAAAGATGCAAGCTGCCCACAGACTATACAGACCTTGATGTGCCCACAGCCATCTTGACGGGACCTAGCTAAGAAAGTCACCCACGCTAATTACCCTGATTTGATCATTACACACTATATATATATACTGTGTAGGATTATATATATTAGTGTAGGATTTTCCCCTCTCATCAATTTCATCTAAAAAAAGAACTCTAAAGAATGAGAGGTTAAAAATACTATTCCTAGGTTATGTCAAACAAAGAATATGTGCGAAGAAGAGAAATTCTATTTTCAAAGGAAGGAAATGCTGTATTACCTGGGCGGCTAGAAGTCTTTACTCCTCCATTCGATTTTTTTCATTGAAAAATTCTGGTCAAGTGAAGAAACTGCAAAAGTCCTTGAGCTTTGAGGGCTTCTTTACTATTTAACAAGAAACACCTACTAGGGGCTCATCATGGCCCGCCCTGAAATTCCTCCAGAGAGCTCCCATTGGCTGCGGATTGTTGGCTGCTGAGGGCTCACAGCTGCTCCCCTTTCTGAGAATTGCTCTCAGCCAAACTGGAACCATCTGACCTGGAATGCTGTGGCCTCTAATTCCTACAGAGTCAGGCCCCAGGCAATGAGTGCCTGGCATTAGGATATCACAGGCTGGGCTCCTGTGGGGCTGGGCCGGGAGGGGGCTCTAACTTCCTGGTGTAATTTGTGCTTCAGACTTTCCCCTGGGGTCAGGCTGCAGGCAAGTTCCAGCTGAGACCACATCCCTTTCCCTTACATGTCCTGCTCCCCTATTTCTCTTTGGGGAACACTTCTCCATTAACTCATCCAAATGACAATCTCCCAGACTCTGCTTCTAAGGAACTTGACTTTAGACAAGTCCTAAAGGAGAGATTTCTCCAGAAGAATCACAGCCTGGGTCCCTGAGTTAAACAGAGAAATGGATACTATCCTGCTGATTATTTTAGACCGAGTTGCCAAATAAAATGTATATACATCTTAAGAAATGTTATCTATTATTTTTCGATGTTGACTTGAATTGCAGTAGCATTGCGTAAGGGCTGGGGTTTAGCTCAGTTGGTAGAGTGCTGCTCTGTGCTTTCTGAGGCCCTGGGTCAGATCCCCAGCACCACAAAAATGGGAGAAGGATGTGACAATCCACTCCTGAAACAATCTCAAAACAACTAGCCATTGAAAACCCTATGCCCAGCAGAGAAACACTGACATTGTGCCGGGCATAGCACAGTGTCGGGGAGTATTTCATTCTGTTGTATGCAGGGTCGTTGTGAGTCAGACTTGACTCAATAGCATCTAAGAAGAGGAAGCAATGTGGAATGTAATGTTCATGCAAAACACAGTGTTAGCCCAGTGCAATGGCACATGCCTGTAATCCCAGCAACTCAGGAGGAAGAGGCAGGAGGATCGCAATTTTGACACCAGAGGCAGTCTGCATAATTTAGCAAGACCCTGTCTCAAAAAAAAAGTAAAAAATGGGCTGGAGTTGCAGCTCAGTGGTCCAGCACTTGAAAAGCATGCAATGGTGAAGCCCTGAGTTCAACCCCCAGTACCGCAAAAAAAAAAAAAAAAAAAAAGAGAGAGAGAAATAAAGAGATGGTGTTAGTCAAATGAATCCTAGTGCCACACATTCTTAAAACAGCAAAATGGAAAGTTTTCATCCTAATGTGTATATTGTTTTTTGGGGACCCTCTGTATACAAAAACCTATTTAATAGTTATAATATTTTAATAACTGATATTGATTTGATACCATTATTTACTGTCTGTAATAGTACTTAATATATGACATCAGAGCATTCTCTGGAGAAACCTTCTACTCTTAAAATAGAAAAATCAAAAGCTAAAAAAAAAAATTAAAGAAAGGTTAGGGGTGTAGAGCACTTGCCTAGCATGCACCAGGCCATAGATTCAATCCCTAACACCACCAAAAAATGAATAAAACCAAAATATTTAAAAATCAGCTGGGCATGGTGGCTCATGCCTATAATCCCAGCACCTCGGGAGGCAGAGGCAGGAGGATCACAAGTTCAAGACCAGAGGCAGTCTCAGTGATTTAGTAAGACTCTGCCTCGAAACAAAAAAGAAAGGAAGAAGAAAAAAGAAAAAGCAAATGGGCTGGGGGTACAGCTCAGTGGCACAGCATTTGCAAAACATGCAAGTGCAATGCCCTGGGTTCAACTCCCCACTACCTCAAAAAAAAATTTTTTTATAGATATATTTAGATACAAGCAAAGTGAAAGGATGCGCCAATTAAAAATACTCTGCTTTGAGTAGCAATTAGACTGTATACAAGAGCAAGAATTGTGTCTCTAAGAGTGGATTAAAACACACATCTTTGCAAATTTTTCAGGCTACAATAGTGGTTTCTTGGGCTGCTCTTCAGCCTGTCCATTGCTTCCAGCTGTATGCTAGCTGCATGGAACACTTATAAGTAGTAGAGTGTGTGACCAAGCCAGAGGAAACAGGACGGTAATTAATCACCGCAGACCTGGGCTGCGTTCTCAATGTTATTTTAGTGGCTCAGTCCTCCTCTGAACCATCAAGTCCTTTTACAGAAGGAAAGAAATATAGGTAGCCAACTCTCAATTTTTTTCAGCTTTAATGGAAGGACTATTCACTCTACAAATATTTATTGAGTTCTTGCTATGTGCAAAGCACTTTGTTAGGTGCTGGGAGAGTTCAGAGGAATAAATAAACTGCAGGAACACTAGTTATGCCCACAACCAGGAAACCACACTTGGCTTTGGAACATTGTGTGGCAGAGGACCTTGATCCATGTCGATTTGGAAACAACCCACCCCCTCTGCCTTCCTCACTCCTCCCTTGTCTGTTTTATTTTCTCCCGTACATTACTTTTTTGCTTTTTGTGTGTGTTTTACTTTTTCTCAGCCAAATTATAGAGAAATGTCAGGGTTTTTGTTTGTTTCTGTGTGTGTTTGTTTTCCCAATACCAGGGCCTCGCACAACACCTGCAGCCCCTTCTTCTATTTCTTATTTTGAGATAGAGTGTCACTAAACTGCACAGGCTGCCTCTGGCCTCCAACTAGCAATCCTCCTGCCTCTGCCTCCCAAGTCACTGGGATTACAGGCATGGGCCACAGTGTCTGGGAAGAAATATCACATGGTGGCCCATGCCTGTAATCCCAACACTTGGGAGGCTGTGGCAGGAAGATAGGGAGAGTCCCAGCCTGAACTATACAGCCAGACCCTATCAAAAGAAGAACAATGTATGGCAGCCTGACCTCTTTTTTTTTTTTTTTTTTGTAGCTGGGACTTGAACCCAGGACCCCACACACACTTTTCAAGCACTCTGCCACTGGGCTGTGGGCTGGGATTTAGCTCAGTTGGTAGAGTGCTGTTCTGCAGTCTCTGAGGTCCTGAGGTTTGATTCCCAGCACTGCAAAAATAGGAGAAGGATGTGGCAATCCACTCCCGAAGCAATCTCGAAACAATCAGCCATTGAAAACCCTATAAGGGTTGCTATGAGTCAGATATGACTTGACAGCACCTAACAACAACAACCACTGAGCTGTACCCCCAGCCCATTTTTTATATTTTATCTTGAGATTGAGTCTGAGTAAATTACCCAGGCTGCCTCTGGCCTTCAACCTGCAATCCTCCTGCCTCCGCCAACCAAGTTGCTGGGATTACAGGTGTGAGCCACCTTATCTGGCACTGTTTCTCTTTTTATTCTGTGTTTTCTGTCCGTGGTATCTCATGCAACCCCCCTCCTTGTCTGCTTCCTCAGGACAAGAGAATAAGCAGGAACTAAAGGACTGGATACTGACTCGACAGCACCTAACAACAACAAAAGACTAGGGTTTAGCTCAGTTGGTAAAGCGCTGCTCTGGGCTCTCTGAGGCCCTGAGTTCCACCCCAAAACTGCATAAGTGGGAGAAGGAGCTGGCAGTCTACTTCCAATAACAATCCCAAAACAACCTACCATCAAAAACCCTATGAATAGCAGAGAAGCACTGACATAGTGCCAGGTGGTATGTAAGGTTGCTATGAGTCAGACCAGACTCCATGACAACAACAAGCCTCTGGTCTAAGAAGATATGGATTTTCTAGGCAGGGATGAAGTTACTAGCCTAGATTCAGTGAAAATCACCCAGTTGCAAGAAAGGCAAACAATTTCTTTAACATCCCTAAACTTGGCAACTATCAAATGTGGTTCTGGTTTATTGTCAAAATGAATGAGCCTGGATAAATGGCCTTCTATATTTACCTGGTGTAACATAGGTGGTGTTGTTAGGTCCCGTTGAGTTGGTGTCTGACTCATAGCAACCCTATGTCCAACAGGGGAAACACTATTGTCAGTGCTTCTCTGCAATTCATAGGGTTTTCAATGGCTGATTGTTTTTTTGGGAGTGGGTTGCCAAGTCCTTCTCCCAAGCCTACAGCACCTGGTGTTCCCAGGCGGTCTCCCACCCAAGTACAAACCAGGCCTGACCCTGCTTAGCTTCTGAGACCTGATGGGATTGGACACACACACAAAGAGAGAGAGAGAGAGAGAGAGAGAGAGAGAGAGAGAGAGAGAGAGAGAGAGAGTCTAATTTTCACAACAGTCTTGTGAGGTCAACCTGCTACATCACAGAAAACTGAGGTTCAGAGAGGCTTAGTGGCTTGTCTAAAGTCCTCCTATAGTAAGAGAAAAAACAGAACTTAACCCCATGTCTTTTAGTGCCAAGCCTTTCAGCTTGTGGGAGCCCTGGACTCCATAAAGTGTTTTTCTTCCCCCTTCCCTCCCACTTCAGCCATTACCCAAATCAATAATAACTGTCCTTCAGAAAAAGCTAAGCTTAGAAATATTGCCGTCTACTCTACCCTCTGTACTGGCCAAATCTTTAGAAGATTAGATAGACACTCTATGGACCATTACTGTAGGGACAGTAATTACATTACCTTTCTTTCTCTCTCCACTTGGCAGGTAATGACACTATAAAATACAATGTTTTACTGACCAAAATGGCCAGTAGTATCTACAAGAAATGAGATGGAAAAAAGAATCACACAAAGTATATCTTGCTAGGATTCAAACTGTCCTATAAAGACTCCACAAGAGCAAGGACCTGCATAATGAAATATATTTGGATCTCTGTTGTTGTTTTTGTTAGGCACCATCGAGTCAGGTCCGACTCATAGCAACCCTATATACAACAGAATGAAACACAACCCGACACTGTGCCCTGCCTGGCACTATTGTCAGTGCTTCTCTGCTATTCATAGGGTTTTCAATGGTTGATTGTTTTGGGAGTGGGCTGCCAGGTCCTTCTCCCAAGCCTGCAGCACCTGGCATTCCCAGGCGATCTTCCATCTAAGGCCCAACCAGGATGACCCTTGTTAGCATCCAAGATCAGGCAGCACCAGATGCCAGGATGAGATGGCTGCAGACTTGGATCTCTGAATGGATCCCTTATTTTGGCATGTATTCCATGACTCTCTTGTGTGACTAATGGAGATGGAAATTAATGTTCCCAACTTGGGCCTGTTGTTGGACTCATCTGGACATCCTCTTTTTAGGATAATAGCTTCAGATATTCATTCTTACATTGTCTTATATATTGTCTCAATATTCTTAGGTATTATTCATTGATGGTATTACTATTGCTATTGGTGCCCATTGCCTACCATTGACTCTGGGAGTTACAGAATAGTGATGTTCTTATTCTAATAATCCTTCTAAGATTATTCAAAGAGCTGAAGAAATTTTGAAACATGTATAAGAAATAGCATACATAACAATAACCTAACACAAAAAGTTAGTACTTAATGGTTTTTCCAATTTAAAACCTCAGTTTAACTGCAGATGTATCCCAGTTGTAAAGCACTTGCCTGGCATGCTCAAGGCCCTGGGTTCAATCACTAGCACAAACACACACACACACACAAAACCACAGGTAGGTAAACTTTCATCTAAAGGCCAAACAGTAAATACCTCAGGTTTTGTGAGCCACCTAATCTCTGCTACAACTCCTCAACTCTTGTGTTGCAGCATGAAAGCAGCCATAGAGAACAAGGAATGGAATAGATGTGCTGTATTGTGTCCCAATAAAACTTTATTTACAAAAAATAGTCAACAAAATGGATCTGACCTGAGGGCTATAGTTCCCTGACCTCTGACGAAAGCTAAAGCCCTTGCTTTTTTTTTTTTTTTTTTTTTTTTAAGCTATTGGGAATGTCTGGACCAGGTGAATGCTAAAAATCCATCCCAGCACTACCATTCTGAGTCTATCATGTGCAATTGATTATAGATTGCTTATTGCTGCTCCTTGTTCTCTCTCTAACATGGCTGGTGAAATAGTGTCAACAACATGTTCAGACAACAGTGAGACATTCTCAATAGCATTAGCAGCCAATTTCTTCAGAGAGCTGCTCAGCTGAACAGGGATACTCTTCTTTTCCACTCCAAGGTTGAGGCTGGTACCTTCTGAGTTCAAAGAGCTCAGGACACCCCTGTATCCTTCAGCCCTCCAATTCCACACTCCCAGAGATCACAGGTACATGGATTAAGGTCTGAAATTCACTTGCAGAACTGGCTTTTCTTGGCATGAAATATCCATGAAAACAATGCACAAGGTTGGAACTCAGAAGCTAGGTCAACAAGCCATAAACCACAATGGTTATGGGATGGGGAGGAGAAACAATGAAGAAGGATAAAGGGGAAGAGAATAATCTCAATATAAATAATGCAACTTCATGAGTACATGGGAAAAATAGGGGCACATAACTCAAATATGCATATGAGTTTTACTACATATTAGCCAAAAGTTTCCATAAACCTCGTAAATTGCTAAAAGTATAACCAAAATTGATGTCATAGGTGCATAGTGGAAAAAACAAATGTTGTATTACACTGTGCCCCATGAACATTGACCAATAAAGGGAGAAAAAACAGAAAAAAGAAAAAGAAAAAAGAAATACATTCATTGGAATCTAGAGACAAATTCATTTAAACCCTCCCTCTCCCATTTGCTATGTGACTACTGCCAAGTTACCTAATTTCTTTGTGCCTGGGATTCATTGCCTCTACAAAGGGGATAATAACAGTCACTATCTCATTGACTTAATCTGAGGATTAAATAGATTTAATACATACAAAGTACTTAAAGCAGTGTTTTGGTTTTAGATTACTATCCACCATTGTTATTTAGAGCCAGTAATGTCACCTATATGGTAACTTAAAATCAATAACAGGATGGCTAGATACAAAGAGAACACAAACTGTGACTTTTGAAAAAACTCAAGAGTCATTTTTTAAGGATTCCAAGATTGAGAAGAGGGTAAGATAAAATTCTCCTTTTTACATTATGAAAGTGGTCACAGGAATACTGAATTGGAGGAGTGATCACAATATTCATAAGTCCTAGTAAAAAAAAGGGGGGAGGGGGCTTGACCTATAAGCACTCCTCTAATTCCACAGTTTATGGGAGTTCAAAGCCCCGTTTAGACCCTAGCAATACTTCCTGCAACTTTACATGACCACCGCAGACTCCAGCATCTTGCTCTTGAACTGTACTTCATATTTCATGTCCCATTGACCTAGGCGAGAAATGCAGCTGTTTCTTCAATTTGCACTCACTCCTAAAGAGCATTCATGAAATTAATGGACTTTGCAGACAAATTGGGAGGCAGATGAAAAAGAGGTTTGCCTTACTTCAGTGAAAACCACTTCCTACGGTCACCTAGATACAGCCATCCTTGAACTCTCCTTTGACTCAGCGCTGCCCAATAGAACTTTCTATGATGATGGAAATGTTCTGCAGTATTCCATCTAACTCAATCACCATCAGCCACATTGGGCTTTGAACACTTAAAATGTGGCCAAGGTGAATGAGAAACTGAATTTTAACTTTGTAATTTTAGCATATTTAAATTTAAACAGCCTGAAAACTCACTATGAGTTGTACCCAACTCCAGGCACCTGACAACAATGTGGCTAGTGGCTACCTTATTTATAGCACAGATCTAGTTCCTTCCCTGTAGGTTCATAGACTCTTCACCCCGTAGGATGTCAGACTTTTTCCATCTTTCTCTTGATATCTTTTCATACCTTCCCTTAATTTATGCCAAGCAGTTTATCCTTCTACAGCAATGCCTTAGCACCTGCTGACAGCCATGGGATCTCATCCAGATTCAATTTACCACTGGGTTCTTGGCAAGTTACTTAAAATTTCTTCAAGTTATTGCCTCTAAAATGGGTATAATAACAGTGCCTACTTCATCAAGTCAATCTCAGAACTTTAAAAAAACGTATACATATAAAGCAGAATATACATCCCATATGGGCTTAGCATAGGTCATCCCAAAGAAAGACATTTTCATACCTAAGAAATATTCTGATGACAAGCATTAAGAAATAAAATTTTCACCTTGTTATGTAATCTTAGACTGTGCTGTTGAGTGTAGTAGCAACTGATCACATGTAGCTATTTGAATTCTTTTAGTTAATAAAATTAAAATTCAGGTTCTCACATTTCAAGTGCTTAATAGCTACATATGACTAGCCACATCGTGAACATGGAAGACATAGTGAAGTTCTGTTGAACAGTAGCAGAACATATTATCTCATTGAACCCAAGCAAGAAGAATTGCTATCATAGGTCAGAAAACCAATTAAATTGGGGAAGCCAATCAACAGTGAGTTTGGCTCGCTTATCAGTCTGACTCTGTCCTTCTTACCAGACAATCTCTATTTTTCTTTTTTACTTTCCCTTCCCATCACTAGTACAGGTGAAATATATTCAATAAATATCAATAAAATAACATAGACCTAGTGTTAAATGTTATCAAGAGTACTTCAGAATTTATTTTCTTCTAAGGTTTCCCAGCAGAAAAGATTATGTTTTCCTTTTTATTAATGCTATGTCATACCTGGCACTGGGGTTTAGCTCAGTTGGTAGAGCACTGCTCTGCAGTCTCTCAAGACCCAGGTGCAATCCCCAGCACTGCAAGAAATGGGAGAAGGATGTAACAACCCACTCCTGAAGTAATCCCAAAATAATCAGCCATTGAAAATCCTATGAGAGTTGCTATGAATCAGACATGACTCAACGGCACCTAACAACAACAACAACAATGTCGTATCTGGCAAAACATTTTCTGCAGCTATAGCACAACTAGGCACAATAGATAACTTAATGAACATCTTTATTTAGTCCTATGTGCTCATGGGTTGACAGAGCCTGACATGAGACGGTTAGGAGAACTGAAGGTTGGTCCCCTGCACGTGTGTGTGCATGTGTGAGTGTGTGTTCATGTCTGTGGGTATCTTTTTTCATTAATCAGAGAAGGCAGGAACTTGTCTAGGAAGTTAATGGAAGCTACTATTCTCTTCAGGATTTGCTCTAAAGCACAATGTTATCGTTAGTACATGATGGGAACTTCCTAATTTACAGAAGTTTATCCTAACAGTGCACACAGGATTGCCGTGAATATGGCTCTCTGGGTTGGCTGCCAGAATACTGTTGTTCTAATCTTGGTGAGAGCTCAAATAAAGAGAAGCGTACTAGGGAAAGAAAAGCTTATAATGGCCCATGATCCTGAAGAGTATGTGATTGGTACTTATTTTCATTAGTTGTTGTTAGGTGCCATCAAGTCCTGTCTGATTCATTCTGACCTTCACAGGATTTTCAATGGCTGATTGTTTTCAGAATTGTTTTGGGAGTAGGCCTCCAGGTCCTTCTCCCATATTTTCATTAGAAAAAAATAAAAACAAAATACAGGGTTAAGGGTATAGGTCAGGGGTAGAGCACTTGCATAGTTTTTGTGGGGCCCTTGGTTCTGTTTCCAACACTGCAAAAATAAAAATAAAACAAGTAAATAAAATATTTTTAAAAATTATTATAATAAAGAAATTAGATAAAAATAACTCACTACTGATCTTCAAGGGCTGGAGTTTAGCTCAGTTGGTGTAGTGCTACTCTGTACCTACTGAGGACCTGAGTTCAATTCCTAGCACCACAACACACAATCCCGAAACAAACCCTATGAATAGCAGAGAAGCACTGACATAGTGCAGGGCATGGCACAGTGTTAAGGAGTCACTATGAGTAGCACCCGACTCAATAGCACCTAAAAACAAACAACAACTGATGTGCAAAGATAAAATTGACCCATGTATTTTGGAAGTTTTCTGTGCAAAAAAAGGAGTGGGTGGTCCAGATTCAAATGCAAGTGGTTTAAGTCAGATTCCATCAATTCTTACAAGCTGTATGATCTTGGGCAAGCCTCATGACTTCTTTGAGCCTTTGTTTCCAGGCTATAATGGTTTGGAATTAAATGTCCCCAAAGGTCATGTGTTTGAACATTTGGTGGTGCTGTCTGTGGAGGCCATGGAACTTTGAAGGGTGGGATTCTAGCTTTGCAGAGCGGCTCCCTAGGGGGTGGGACTTTGAAGGTTTTTACCCTACCTCAGCCCTGGTTCCTATCACTCACTGCTCTCTGCTCCTGACCCGCTAAGACGTGACACAAGATTCTCTGCCACCTGCCGCTGCCATGCCTGCCCTACTGCCACACTTGTTCCACCGCCAGTATGGGGCTGGTCCTCTAACTGTGAGCTCCCAATTAATCCCTTACCCCATAAGTTTGCTTCAGTAGGTTTCTCTGCCACAGTAACTCACCTGCTGACTAATACACAAGCCATCTCTAAACCTCAGATTTCAGGTCTCTACGTTCCTTCTCTGGATTGCAGAAGATCTTCAGTCAGTTTCCCCAGGAAATAGACTGTAAAATAAAGATTTACTAACAAGAGCTTTATGGAAGAATGCCCTTGAGAATAACCCTGGAGGGCATGTAAGAAAAGCAGGGAGAAACTGGGTCAACATGAATTACAGCAGAGACCTCAGCTGCAAATGCAAGGAGTGCTGGAGGAAGGATAGGTCTTCAAAGTTGTCCCAAATGAACACAAGAGGGCCTGCATTTTTAACTCCCACTTTGAACAGCCAAGCTACAAGGGCTGTCCTTTGGCCTAACAGCAATTCACAGAGAAGGATATGAGCTGCCAGGGCCCCCAATGGCTGGGGAAATGAGTGCCCCAGTGCTGAAAGAGAAGTCTGGGCAGCGTCCATTGTAAAGAGGAAAACCCCTGCTTGTTTCCTGTTTCTGGGCACCAACTACTTCACTTGGGCATGTGATCTGACTTCTGTGACCCAGGCAAGGCATTCACAAGGGTCCACCGGGATCCACCTGTCTAAGGAGGGCTTCCTAGAAATAGACCTTGAGATGAGTATTTGTGAGAAAGTGACTCTTTAGGAAATGTTCCCAGAACAAACAAGCGGGAAGTGGGGGAGTGCAGGAAAGGAAAGAGGCCGACCAAGGGGATTCACAGAGTCTTATAGCTTGGGCCTTTGGCTCAATTCTACAGGAGAGCTTTGGGGACAGGACAGGTACCTCCTCAGTGTTGTCCCATTATGGGACAAAGGAGCTGTCTTATTTATACTCCCTCATCCATCACTCATTGCTTAGGGATTGCTTCTGGGAAAACTGACATTTCCAGGCACTTCCAAGCCCCCAAAGGTATGCAAAGTGGATTCTAGCCTCTTGAGTGCGACCCTCCAACAGGTGCTGCCTGTCCTGGACCTGAAGGCATACAGGAAACCCAAGGGCGTTGAAATGGTTAAGGGGGTTATGGGCCACAGCCCAACATCTCAGATCATTTGTCTCTAATAAACTCACAAGTGGTGTGTCTTAGGTGGGAGCTGAACCCAATTATTCTAGTTCGTTGTCATGCCTATGCTCCAACATGGGAAGAGGAGATAATTAAATTTATTTCTTAGCAAAGTAACGTTCTCTTGTAAGAAAATGTTTATAAACACACACATGCACCCACCCACATACCCACTCCTACACTTCTCCCAAAGATGGGCAATAATTTTTTTCTTTTCATTTTCTTTCTTTCTTTTCTTTTTTGTCTTCTTCTTCTTCTTCTTCTTCTTCTTCTTCTTCTTCTTCTTCTTCTTCTTCTTCTTCTTCTCCTTCATCTTCTTCTTCTTCTTCTTTTTTTTGGTAAGGTCTTATTATGTACCTGGCTTTTGGTTCTCTTGCCACACCCTCCCAAGTGCTGGGATCACAGGTGTGTGCCTGTGATCAGGCAATAATGTTTAAAGCAGGGCAGTCCTATCTCAGGTTAACAAAATATAATATCATTGTCATAACTAGGACTAATTGCAGATTCACCAATTCCTTTTCAGAATATTGTCATCTTCACTTCAACTATCTTTTAAAATTAAATACAGCCCTTTCAAAGTCCACAGATGATGTTATTGGAGAATTTATCCTGAATCACTTGTCTATTTGCACAATATTTTTAAAAGTTTCTTTTTTAGTCCATTCTGTTTGAGTGTTCTAGGGATCTCCTATAGTCGATAACTTTCTGGATTGCTTTTTGAAGTGATTTAAAGAAGCTTTTTACAACGATATTCGATACAAGTATTTGTGAGGTCACAGCTCCAGTAATAATTACCATATTTCTGTGCCAAATGTCTTTGCCTTCTTTTAAATATAAGTTATTTCAACAAATGGCTCCTATCATCGTCCAGGACTTATACTAAGGATGGTCATTTCAGGTTAATGTCTCATTCCAAATAATACTCAGTTTTTTAAAAATCTAGAAAGAGCCCCCTAATAGGAGACATGTTACAAAGACTTGGATATTTGGCAACTCCGTCTTTTCTGGAGGACAATTTGAGGGAACAGCCCTTGCTTTATAATGATGAAATGAAAGGAAGCCTACACTAGCCATACTTGTTAGTGTCCTTTCATAGGTGAGAAAGGGGGGCATTTGGCAGATAAGCTAGCTTTATTAGACCTGCTGTAAATAGGCTTTCCTTCTGCCTTAGAGTCTCCTGTGACTTTATTGATCCTGCCTACAAGGATAATACCAAATGCCTTTCTATACAAAGCCAAAGGAGAAGAGTTTATTTTCTCCCACTGTACGACTATTTTGGAGAAATGACTTAGGTATTCTATAAAGCAGCAACTTTGATGTCACCAAAAATGAATACTCTGTTAATTATGATACTAATCCTTATTATAATCTACTTAATAATTTAGTAGCTACATTGAGCCTGCAATTTTGCAGAACATCTAGATGAAAGATCTGTATACACATTTTAAAAACATGATTTTAAAGAAGCACAGGCCACTTAAATTTAAGGCAATTTATAAAATACTTTTTACTAGGTTCAACCACTACCAACTCAAAAAAAGAAACAAAAAGAAAAACATTTTTCAAAGATTGTTCTGTGAGGCCAGTGGATTAGAAACTGCTAATGAACTAGATTTTCTTTTCTTTTTTTCTTTTTTTGAAGTGCTGGAAATCACACCCAGGGCTGCAGTAGTTCTTTAGGTTGTCCGATAGGTAAAGTGTGCAAAATATGTTGTTGTTGTTGTTGTTGTTAGGTGCTGTCGAGTTGGTGTCCAACTCATAGTGATCCTATGTACAACAGGTGAAACACTGTTGTCAGTGCTTCTCTGCTGTTCATAGGGTTTTCAATGGTGGAGTGATTTTTGGGAGTGGGTTGCTGGGCCCTTCTCCAAAGCCTACAGCACCTGGTGTTCCCAGGCAGTCTCCCATCCAAGTGCTAACCAGGGCCGACCCTGCTTAGCTTCTGAAATCTAACAACATTGGATGCCACAGTGCTATGGCTGTAGGCTGTGCAAAATATAAGTATATTTAAAGCTGGTCAAGTAAATACAGCTTAATAATATTTATGGATTTACAAAGATAGACTGTAATCTAAATTGGAAGTATGTAGGATTACTTATAATTTGGGGAGAATTAGATTTTTTTTGCACAATTTCTTGAACATTCTATTGTTAAGATATTGGTTTTGTTTCTAAATATTAAGTTTATACATTCCTATGAAACACACAAAAACCTCTAATAACTCAAAAACCGCAATTGGCTCAGACAATTTGGCCCAGTTATAATTCAAATTTCTTATCTGCAGATAGAAAAGACATGCTGTCTTATCACTTGTGTTTTATCTGATTTTGATTGGGAATTCAGCTATGTTTCTTATTCTGTTGAAGACATGCTGAAACCAGACAAAAGATCTTAAGGTAAAGAACAGGAAACGGGTATTGATTTCCTTTATCCACCTCCGTCTCTTCGTATCTTTTTGTATTATATACGATGATGGATTAGGTGGTCAGGCCAGCAAATGTTTCACATTTGCTACAGACTTGATGGGCTTTGGGGAAAAATGAATGTGAGGCCTATGTTAGTAAAGAGAAGAATCCTTAAAACCAGGTCTGGGTCAGTGTGATAAGTAGCAAGTTATTTGTTCCCTTTATCAGAAGGCCCCAAACCTCCTACTTAGTATCTTATTTAGCTTTTAGCTCTCTTAGCATCTCTTACTACACACACACACACACACACACACACACACACACTGCTTACTAAATTAAATACTCATGCTTTCTTTCTTTTTTTCCTTTTTTTTTCTTTCTTTCTTTTCTTTTCTTTTTTTTTTTTTTTTAACATCAGGTCTGTGTTGCTCAGGCTGCCCTTGAACTCCTGGGCTCAACTGACCCTCCTGCCTCAGCCTTCTGAATAGTCGGGACCACAAGGATGCCATCAAGCCAAGCAACTGATATTTTTCTTAATCTAAGATTACTTTTGGTTACTTCTGTCTTTCTTTTCTTTAGAGTAAATACTCAGAGAGAGTTATCAACAGTATGCCTGTAATCCCAGCCACTCAAGGCTGAGACAGGAGGATCACGAGTTTGAGCCCAGAGGCACCCTGTGCAACTTAATGAAACCATGTCTCAAAATAAAAAGAAAAGAAAAGGATAAATGGGATTGGGGGTGCAGCTTAGTGGTAGAGAGCTTGCCTAGAATGCACAAGGCCCTAGTTTCAACCCTCCAGGATATAGGGGTAGGAGGGTGGGAGTATATTTCTTCATTCTCACTTAATGATGTTCTAGGCCAGGATTTCTCAAAAGTGTAATCCGTAAACTTGTACCAAGCCATCTAAAGTGCAGATACTAAACAAATTGAATCAGTCTATGAGTGGGGCCCAGGAAGCTGCATATCAATACAAAAGTCCTCACACATTTAAGTACGAATGTCAGGACCACAAGTTGTTATATAAGATTTATGTAGCAAATTACATAAATTAAAGAATAGTTCTTCCAAAAGCTACTTGACACTCAATAAAAAAAGAAAACTACAGGATGAAGTAGGTATCCCAGCTTCTCTATCCTCAGATACTTCCGGGGGTCCATTCCCTGCTCCTTTAACAGCTTGGGGCTTCTTCTCTTTCTCAGCAGTAAATTATTTACAACATAATTAAGCAACCATTGTCTGAATGTTCCTGGGCCCCCTCATCCCATCCCACTCTGCCTTTCTATTTTCTCCTGACTTTTCTTTCACCCTTTAGGAGGAAGAGGGGAAGTTCAACAAATTGAAAAACTAAAAGCAAAACAATGATGGTAGAAATTTAACAATAGAATGAATGTCTTTCAGCCAGATATCATCAGGGGCAACAGTGTAGGACACAATGGGTTTTAGTCTTCCTCCATTCTCACTTTGCCATACTCACTTTATACTCTTCTTTATCAACCACTCCTCTTTTGTGGCTCATCGGTCACTTAAAGGACATCCCCAGGGTGGCAGGTCACCCACACTCCCTTCTTGACCAAGGTATGGCCACAATCACACCTTTTTCCCCTCTTTTCATAAAACCTTTTCAGTTCTGCCTTCCCAGTGAACAAAATAATTAACAGACAAAACAAAGAACAAATCAAAGAAAAAAGTATTATTATTATTATTATTATTATTATTATTATTATTATTATTATGGTATTTCTCATTGTGAGTGTTTTCTTTTTAAATCAACCTTTTTGAAGTGTAATTTACATCCACTAAAATTCACCCATCTTAAGTGTACAGTGCAAAAGGTTTTTGAGAGTATGCACCTGTGCCAGTATCTCTATTGTTGTTAGGTGCTGTGGAATCCAATCTGACTCACAGCAACCCTCATAGGGTCTTCAATGGCTGATTGTCTCAGGATTGCTTCAGGAGTGGACTGCCACATCCTCCTTCCATTTTTGAGGTGCTGAAGATTGAACCTAGGTCCTCAGAGAGTGCAGAGCAGCACTCTACCAACTGGGCAAAAAAAAAAACCCAGTCCTTAGTATCTCTATAGCAAGATATATAACATGCCTCATCACCCCAGAAAGTCTCCTGCCACTCCTTTGCAATTAAAATTCATCCCACACCTGACCTCCTAGCTCTCTCCCCCCCGCTCCACCTAATCCACTGATCTATTCTTGCTCACCACAGGTGAATTTTGCCTGCCCTAGAGTTCCATATAAATTGAATCATACCTTGGATACTTTTTTGTGTCTGGCTATTTTCCCTTGAGCTCAATGTAATGCTTTTGAGGTTCATTCATGTTGTTGCATGTAGGAATATAGCACGGACTGTTTACTAACTTTCTTGTAGAGAGACATTTGGGTTTTTTCCAGTTTAGAAATATCATGAACACAGCTGTTAACACCATTATGTAAAATTTTTCTTGGACGTATATTGTCATTTCTTTTAGGTCAATACCTTGGAAAGGAACTACTGGGTCATATAATAAATTTAACTTTATAAGAAACTGCCAAACAATTGTCTAAAGTGGTTGCATCATTTTCAATTGAACCACTATTGAGATGAGGGTTGTGTGTATTTACCTCATAGGATTGCCAGGCTATCTCAATGAGGTCATTAAATGTCCTTTGAAGAGTCCAAATACATAATAAGCACTTGGTAAATGTTTGCTGTTATCAGGATGAAGAATACGAATTTGTTCATTACAGCGCCGATCCAACATCCAATCACATTCTTTGCAGGGTCGTTATTAATATAATTTCATCTCTCTCCTTCTGTTATCAACTCTATTTATACAACTATCTGCTACATCAGCAATGTCTAGAGATTTATGTTCCTCTTGCTCCCAGGTGGTTTGCAAAAGCAATGGCAGAGAAATAGATGGTGTGAAAGTAAGTTTTACTTGATTGTGTTTAAACGTGACATCAACCTATACTAATTTGTTCCTTGGAAGCCTAATTCTTTTTGGAATACTTCAACAAAGTCCTGATAAAATTTAAAGCTCAGGAGAGGGAAAGAAACTAGACTTATTCCAGCAGGAGGTTGGGAGTACACATTTGGTTATCAAATTATTTTATTTCAGGATAGAAAATTAGTTTTCTCCAGGACAAAGAAAGGAAGTGAAATTATAACAACTATTGGCTTTGAACTGCAGGAAGTCCTAAATATTTGTGAAAGTATATATTAAAAAGGAAGGAAGACTCAAGAGGTGTTAGATTAATATAAGACAAAAGCCATATGATTATCTCAATAGATGGCAGAAAAAGCATTTGAAAAAAATCCAACATCCATTCATAATAAAAACTTTCAACTAAAACTACCTCTCATACCTGATAAAGAACATCTGTATGCATAAAAACTCACAGCAAGCATCATACTTAGTGCTGAAAGATTGAATGCTTTCTGTCCAAGATCAGGATAAAAGCAAGGATTCTGTTTTCAACACATTTATTCAATTTTGTACTGAAGTTTCTATGGCTAGTACAATTTTTTAAAGTTTTTTTTTTTTTTTTAATTTGGAGCATCCAGATTGGAAAGAAAAGGTAAAATGTTTTTTATTTTCAGATGACATAGTCTTATATGAAAATCTATTCTACTAGAATTAATAAAAGATGTTAGCAAGATCGATACAAAATTTAATTGTATTTCTATATAGTAGCAATGAACAATCAGAATTTTAAATTATGAAAATAATTCATTCACATTAACAGTGAGGAGAATAAGATACATAGGAATAAATTTAGCAGAAGAAATGAAAGATTTACATACTAAAAACCATAAAACATCATTGAAAAAAGGAATACCTAAATACATAGAAAGACATTTCATATTCATGGATTGGAAGACTTCTTATCAAGATAGCTGTTTTCCTCATATTGAACTATAGATTCTTTTTTTTCTTTTTCTTTTCTTTTCTTTCTTTCTTTTTTTTTTTTTTTTTTTTTTTTTTTTTTTTTTTTTTTTTTTTTTTTTTTTTTTTTTTTTTTGCGGTATTGAGGGTTGAACCCAGGGCCTCACACTTGCATACTTTGCAAATGCTGTACCACTGAGCTGCACCCCCAGCCCATTTTTTACTTTTTGAGACAGGATCTTGAGAAATTACACGGACTGCCTCTGGTCTCAATCTCAACTTGCGATCCTCCTGCCTCTGCCTCCAAAGTCACTGGGATTACAGGAGTGCGCCACCGCACCTGGCTTGAATTATAGATTCTCAGCCATCCCATTCAAAATCCCATCAGAAAAGCTAGAAAAATATCTCTGTTAATTTGTCCCTATCTGGTGGCCTAGGTGCAAAGGCACAAACAGATATCTGAATTCTAGCCTACTGTCTTCCTTTTCTTACTCCAGGCTCTGTCTTACACCAGGAAGGGCTCTCATGTTGCAGTATTTGCGTATGTGAGAGAACAATCTGGCCCATAGGTACAGTTCCAATTCTTCCTCCCCTAGTGCCCTCACAAACAGCAACCTCTGGGCCACCCCTTTAACACAAGGCTCTGCATACCCATATCAAAGTCTGCTTCCGGAAGGATGGATCCAGGGCAGAAGTCCAAGTAGTTGGTAGGAAAAACCTCTCTTGGAGCCATCTGGGCAAGAGAATTCCATAGTCCTATTTACCTGGGGGCCCCCACATATCTGTAAGCTTGTCATGCTGTGGGGCTTGTGCACTGCTGTGATCCTGAAAGCTATGCCCCTGGTATTTCATGTACCAGCAGGGCCACTGTTCGTAGGCAGGTTTCAGCTGAGCTTCCACACTAAGACAGACTAGGGAGAAGGACCTGGGAGCCTACTCCTGAAAATTAACCTTTGAAAACCCTATGAGTAGGAGAGAAGCATTGTCAAACATAGTGCCCGAAAATGAGCTCCCCCAGGCTGGAAGGCATTCAAGAGATGACTGGGAGGCAGAGGCAGGAGGATCGCAAGTTTGAGACCACAGGCAGTCTGTGTAACTTAGTGAGACCCTGTTTCAAAAAGTAAAAAATTGGGCTGGGGGTGCAGCTCAGTGGTCCAGCACTTGCAAAGCATGCAAGCGCGAGAGGCCCTGGGTTCGACCTCTAATACCGAAAAAAAAAAAAAAAAAGAGAGAGAGAGAGAGAGAGAGAGAGAGGGAGAGAGAGAGAGAGAGAGAGAATTGGGGAAGAGTTGTGTCCTCAAACTAGAGTCAACCTTAATGACAGGAATAGAGTAAAGACCTTGGAATGTTTTGCTAATGTGGCATGACTCAAATGAGGAGAAACACAGTGGGTGCAACAATGGGCTCAAACATACAATGATTGTGTGCAAAGACCAGTGTTGGGTAGTATTTCATTCTGCTGTACAAAGGGTCAATGGTATGACTTGGATCCTACTGCGTTGTGCCTAAAAACAACAGCATTTACCTGGGGCATGGAGGAGAAGCAGAGGCATGGGTTTTGGGTGGACACATTACTTAGCCCCACAGACTCCTCAGAAGGGATCGAAAGAGGTGTTTTCTAAAGCAGTGCTTCTCAGGTTTCAGTATGCAAATGCACAAAGTAGGTTTCATAATTCTGGGGTAAGTCATGGTAACAAGCTTCCAGATGGTAACTGGCTACTGGTGTATGGACCACACTGTGAGTAATACAACTATAACACAAAAGGCCTAGATTGGGGATCCTGCGAAGCTGGCTCTAAGGGGAAAAACTCAGCTGTGGGAGTGACATCTATGGCATGAAAGATATTTTTTAAGATATTCGAACCCCGTATTTAGGACTGAGCACATTGGTGAAGGCTGAAGAGTGTTGCAGTACGGGCTCTTGAAAAGCCTTTCGTCTTTATTTAGACATAAATAAGTAATTTTAAGACGTTATATAATGGGGAATCTGCAGCCACAGCCCTGTGGCATCTGATCCCGTCAGATCTCGGAAGCTAAGCAGGGTCGGGCCTGGTTAGTACCTGGATGGGAGACCACCAGGGAAAACCAGAAGCTGTAGGCTTGGGAGAAGGACCTGGCAACTCCCTCCTAAAAATCAATCTGCCATTGAAAACCCTATGCACAGCAGAGAAGCACTGACAATAGTGTTTCCCCTGTTGTACAGAGGGTCGCTATGAGTCGGATACCGACTCGACGGCACCTAACAACAACAACAACAACATAATGGGGAATAGTTTGATTCCCAGCACTGCAAGAACAGGAGAAGGATGTGGTAATCCACTCTGAGGCAATCCCAAAACAATCAACCATTGAAAACCCTACGAGGGTCACTATGAATCGGATCCAACTGGATGGCATCAAACAACAGCAACAGAGATATATGTAAAACATAGAGGCGACACAGCAGAGGTAATGATTAACCAACTCTTTGTTGGAAAAATGTTTCACGAAGAACACAATATTGAGACATGACCTGGATTTCACAGAGAACAAAGAGGAAAAGGGGATTCAAGGAAAAGGGAATAGGGAATCTATGGCAGACTGTGTTTTCCAAAGGTAGCTACAACAGTATCTCTAGTGCCATGAAACCTTCTAGAAACTTTCCATTTCCCTATCAAATGGTGAAGTCAAATTCCCTTCTACTTGGATCTGGATAGATTTATAGGATTGTTTCTATAAATACTGGGTGGAGAAGGGACATTCTGTGATTTATGAGGCTGGATTAGAAAACACTAAGTATCTTTTGTTTGGTTTTCTTGGGATGCTTGCATTTGGATCCTAATCACCATGCTGAAAGGAAGCCAAGCAGCCCATGGAAAGTTCTGGTGGGGAGGAACTGAAGTCCCCACCCAGGATTCCCTTTGAGATCCTAGCTGAGAGCTGGCATCAACTTGCAGTCATCTGAATAAGCCACCCTGAAAGCAGGTCAACCAGCCTTGAGTCAAAGTGTAGCAGGTGAGGCCATGTAGAGCAGAGATAAGCCATTTCTACCAAGCCTTGACCAACTTTCAAGCTCATGAGATAAATAAATGATTGTTGTCATTTAAACCACCAACTTTTGGAGTGGTTTGTCAGGTAGCAATATATTTCCAGAATAGTATCTAAAGGTAAAGAGATATGAAATACAGCCTGGTATTTTAAAGCATGACACAAATAAGAGCATATTTATGCATAATTCAGCTATTAAAAATAGAAACACAAGCCAGGTGCAGTGGTGCATGCCTGTAATCCCAGCGATTCGGGAGGCAGAGGCTACAGGACCTCGAGTTCAACACCAGAGGCAGTCTATGTAATTTAGCAAGACCCTGTCTCAAAAAGTAAAAAAATGGCCTGGGGGTGCAGCTCAGTTGTCCAGCACTTGCAAAGTATGCAAGTGTCAGGCCCTGGGTTCAACCCCCAGTACTGCAAAAAAATAAAATAAAAAATAAGAAATAGAAACACAAAAACATGGGACATGTTGAGAATGTTGAATTTGTGATGTGGAGGGGAAAAAAGTTTGATAAACAAACTATTAATACTATAAATGTAAATATATAGTTGTTTGTGTAGTCAACCATGCTTTGGTTAATTATTATTCATGGCTGTGCCAGACAATGTTCTAGATATAAATGTATACATATTTGTATAACAAAGTTTTCTTGATGTAATAAATTGTTACTGAAAAAAAAAATGTCAGAGCTGGAGGTGTAGCTCAGTGGTAGAGTGCCTCCCTGGCATGAGTGATGCCCTGGATTTAAAAAAAAAGTAAAAGAAAAGAAAATTTAAATAATCTGATCTTATGTGTACACTGTGTAAATAAAGCCTGGGTAGAATATTTCCAAAAGAAATATTTTTTTTGGTAGAGTGGCAGTGAATGAAAAAAAGGAAGAGTCTCAACTAGATGCATTGACATAGTGACTGCAACAATGGGCTTAAACATAAAATGTGTCATATGCATGGCACAGTGTCAGGGAGTATTTCATTCTATTGTACATATGGTTGCTATTAGTAGGACCCAACTCAATGACACCTAAAATAAATAACAACAACTATTAAAGTGGAAACATGATAAAACTTCAGTGACAAATAAAAAAACCCTCCTGAATTTTTCTGAGATAAATCCCTGCACTTGTGCAATAAAAGTACGTAATTTTAACTTGTCATAAATACCTTTGTTTTTCCCTAGAAAGAAGTATTTCTGAGAACCAATCAGGAGTTTCTGGAAGCGATAAAATTTATGACTTTTTTTTTTTTTTTACAGCTGACAACCTTATTTCCTATAGGCCTTTGAAGTGAAGGGTACATGTTATTTTGAGAGGCAAAATTTTAGAATGCAGAAAACTAATACACTGAGATTGTTTCCTCGACTTCTGGGTCTCCTAGAACTTTTTTTTCTTTTGCCTCAAACCTAATGTGAAGTTGAAAAGCAAGATCCACATACGGTGTGGGAATTTATATTACATTTAGCAGTTGGGAATGGCAGGTTCCTGGGATGGGAGTAACAGGTGACAAATAGCTTCCTTGCAGTCTTAGCTGAGCTGACTTCTTTTGGAATATTGTGTTCAATTCCTAACATCATATTCGAAGAGAAACATAGACAAATTTGAGCATGTTTGGAAGAGTTTGACTTAAATGATGATAGAATACAATCCCGTGTCACATCAGGGACAAATTTAAAAAAGGAAGAAGTTTACTGCAGGAAGGAACCAATTCATATGGCATCTGAGCCATTTTTAAACAAGGGGAGAACCTTCCTGCAGGGCAGCTGTTAGCACCAATCCATAGCCCCAAAAGCACAGTGAGAAAAGGATCTGGAGGCAATCTGGGAGTGAAGAAAGTCAAAGCTGTCCATGGATGCAATCAACCCTTAATGGAAGTAGGTGGCCTCTGGATTAAGTAGGATTTAAGCACATCCTTTGGAGAGATTTCTAAATCAGACATTGGATGTGACATCCTACAGGGTCTTTCCTGCTATTGCCAGAGCCTGGACTTCTTTGGAGATCTATATAGCATGATCTCTGTGAGTCTCTGACAGACACTGAGAACTCAGTTTCCTTCTTTCAGCTTCTTCCTCCTGGAAGTGATGCACCCCAGAAGCCTCCAAAGCCTATGAAGTCACAAACGTAAGGTGCTCTCCACCACCAGCTGAAGGCCAGTGTCACCCTCCCTGCTGTGTCCAGGTAGCTCTGTGCCAATGCTTCCTGTGCAACCAAGCCACCAATACTGTTGGCACCACTTCCCACTCCGTCAACTCCCTCAGTTCGGCAACGCCTGGGTGCCTCCCTTTCTTGAGTTACATTGTGCAATTGTTGTCAAATAGATTTTGCAGGCAAGTCATTGTTACTTCTTAGTCATAGGGTTTTTTTCCCCCTTTGACTTAAGTAAACATTTAGTGGGGTTGAGTTGTAATAATCAGGAAGCAGCAAATCATATGTCTTGCTTAAAATTGTCTTTATCCAGAGTGATTTACTCATTATCTTCTGTGCTTCCAGCCTCTTTTTTTTTTTCCAGGGAGGACAGTTCTTCTCAGAGTACTCCTTGGCTCCTCAGCCGTACCACTGTAGCATCTGATCCCGTCAGATCTTGGAAGTTAAACAGGGTCGGGCCTGGTTAGTACTTGAATGGGAGACTTCCTGGGAACAGCAGGTGCTGTAGGCTTGGGAGAAGGACCCGGCAACCCACTCCCAAAACACAATCAGCCCATTGAAAACCCTACGAAAAGCAGAGAAGCACTGACAATACTATTTTGCCTGTTGTAGGGAGAGTTGCTATGAGTTGGACACTGACTCGACAGCACCTAACAACAACAACAACAATAACAACGTCTTCTTAAGGGCCTGTTCTACCACCAGTGTGAAGCAGATCAGCCTGGAACAGTGGCCCTTCTTCCCTTTCCCATGACTTCCCCTACCACACACTCTACAATTCTATGACAGCAGAGAAAGAAGGGAAGAAAAAGGGCAGATTAAAAATATGTCTCATGGAAAGGGATGGAAAAGAACTATGTGATTGGCTTAATTTAAAAATTTCACCCAGGTGTAGGAGCACATGCTGGTAATCCCAGCTACTCAGGAGGCTGAGTTCCAAGGCAACCTGGGGAGACCCCCATCTCAAACAAATAAATAATGACAACTCTAAGAAAAAAATTGAACAGAATGATTTGTTTTGATGTTTATACTATCTACATGGGCTGGGATTTAGCTCAGTTGGTAGAGTACTGCTCTGCAGTCTCTGAGGTCCCAAGTTTGATTCCCAGCACCGCAAAATGGGAGAAGGACCTGGCAACCCACTCCCAAGGCAATCCCGAAACAGTCAGCCATTGAAAACCCTATGACGGTCGCTATGAGTTGGACTCTACTCGATGGCACTTAACAACAACAACTATCTAAATAGTAAACGTGAAAGAAATTCTGTTACAATTTAGCAGTGACAATGTGATTGATCATTTACCATAAACTTTTACTGATGAAAGTCTAATGTATAAATCTAGGGGAAAAAAAATCTGATTGATGGGAGTGAGGCAGGATAGAAAGACAGGGAAGTTTGGGGGACATGGAAAGGTAAAAATTTTCACCCCAGGATCTGGTTTGAATCTCACCAGCTGAAAGTTAAGAACTTTGACACAACTACCAGGAAGACTGCTGTGAGGACAGCCTGCATAGAGACATTATTTTTGAGAGATATTTTAAATCATGAAAATGTTAAAACAGCAATCAGCCATGCTCGGGGTCAGAATGTATGCAACCTTTAAGTTTTGCCTTCCCATCTGTAATTCTGTGCTGCTTTGAGACTTGCCCAGGCAACTCCCTCTTAATTCTTTTCTTAAACCAATACAATGTATAATTTCATTTTACTACAGGAAATTGCCTCCAATAGGAAAACCTAAATAATGCAACCTCTTTTGATCTTATTGGCACCTACCCAGTCTATGACAGGCCACACTAGGCGCCCAGGACTGATATCACAATCAGTCATCAAATAGCAGAGAAGCACTGTTGGATTTAGTGCCTGGGTCACTATCCGTCCTAACAAAAACATACTATATAAAGATATTTACACAGACACCACATGGGTCAATTGATTCTAACTCCAGCTTGTTGGAAAGTTGTGCTGAAGATTGCTAGAGAGGAGAGCATGGGTCTGCTCTTCACTCTCAACAGCTCTTCCACCCGAATCTTCTTTATGTAATGTTGTTAGGTGCCCTTCCGACTTGTTGAACCAATGAACAACAGAAGGAAACACTCCCCGACACTGTGCTGTGCCCAGCACTATGTCAGTGCTTCTGTGCTATCCATAGGGTTTTCGATGGCAGATTGTTTGGAGATTGGTCTGCCAGGTCCTTCTCCCATTTTTAAGGGGTTGGGGATTGAATGAACTCAGAGCCTTAGAGGGTGCAGAGCAGCACTCTGTAGGGAAAAATTGAGAGGAAATTGGCAAAAATTCCCAAACAGGGAAAACGGTTTTTGAATATCTGGTTTGTAAATTAGAAATCTAGGGAAAATGAAAGTAACTTGGTTGCATGTTTGTATAAAACCCTTCCTGATTGGACAATTGGACTGAAAGCTGATTGGCTCAGGCCATTCCGTGCGCGAGCTATATAAGGAGCTGCGCTGCAGCAGCTCCATCGTTTTTCGCCTTCTTGCCCCGTTCCTGCACAGACCACCAATGAGGAAACCCCTCTCCCACTGCTCTCTCCCAGAACTTTGGTGAGGAAAGAACGCTCTCCCGTTGCAATCATGGATAAGGAAAGAACCTGCTCTCCATCTGATCACCGATGAAGCAACAGCTGTCTCCTCATGACCACCAAGATGACCAACACAGGTGTTTGCCCCTGGAAGGCAAAAGTGCCTGAGGCTTTTCCTTTCTCCCGTCTCCTCAGGGGTCCCGAGGGCCACAGGAGTCTGCGCCCCTCACCCGAGGGTCTGGAGTGAACTGTGTTTAGTACCTGTGTGCGGGGTGGCGCTGCCCCTCCGAACCTCCAGGTCGGACAGGGAGGCACGCACCCCACAGCACTCTACCAATTGAGCTAAACCCCAGAACTGTCCTTACTGAAAAGTGTTGCAGACTCCCAGGTCTCCAGCCCTTGTCCTCAGTCTGCAGCCAGTTTGAATCTTATTGTTGTTAGGTGCTATGGAGTCAGTGTCTGTCTCATAGCCACTGGCCGTACAACAGATGAAACAGTATTGTCAGTGCTTCTCTGCTATTCATAGGGTTTCAATGGTTGATTGTTTTTTTGGGAGTGGGTGGCCATGTCCTTTTTCCAACACTACCTGGTGTTCCCAGGTAGTCTCCCATCCAAGTACCCTGTTTAGTTTTCGAGATCTGACAGGATCTGATGTCACAGTGCTATGGCTGCAGGCGGTTTGGATTTGGGAAGTTGCAATTAATATGACAAACAACGCTGTCCAGCCATGATTGAAATTTCTTGAAAACACCCTGTAATACCAGAACTGAAAGACTGCTTAATTATGCACGCCTCATGCCCTGCCCGCGACTCTTCCTCTATTTAAACCTGAATCTCATTGTAAGTTCCCAGAAGATAGACTTGAGGTCATCTGTTCCTCTTCCCTATAGATTAAATCTCCTTTCTCTTCTTTTCATCCTGTCTCTTTAATTGGTATAGGGGGGATGGGGTGGCCAAGCCTAAATCTGGGAATTAGGATTTCATCCTAAAAGCCAGTAACACTTAGAAGTACCTAACACCTTAGGAATGCAGTTTTGGAACAGGTTATGGGAACAAAGGAGTCAACTGCTTGAATTCTTAAGTATTTTTCAGAGGATACTGCAGTGGTCCTCTTTCTCTTACCTTTAAAAATGAGAGAAAATTGTTGTGGCGCACACCTGTAATCCCAGAGACTCAGGAGGCAGAGGCAGGAGGGTCACAAGTCCAAGGTCAGAAGCAGCTTGCATAAATGAGCAAGACCCTGACTCAAAATAAAAAAATCTTTATAAATGGGCCCATGGGGGTGCAACTCAGTGATAGAATGCTTCCAGAGAATGTGCATGACCCTGGAGTCAAACCTCTAGTAACACAAAAATAATTTTTTTAATTAAAAAAGAAATAGCTGGATGTGATGGTGCACAACTGTAATCTGAACACACAGGAGGCTGAGATAGGAGGATGACGAGTTCCAGGCCAGCTTGGACTAACTAGCAAGACCCTGTCTCAAAAATAGAGGCAGTGGAAAAGAGAGAGGGTGAGGGAGAGAGGGAGGGAGGGAGGGAGAGAGAGAGAAAGAGGTAGCAAGGGCAAATAGAAATTAATAACAAAGCTAGCACTTGACTCACTCTAACTTTAAGCCTTTGGGAAAAAACCCAGGCATTTGTTTTGACTGAGCCTAATCTAATGAAAGTTAAGTACCGGCTTGAATTTATCAACTAGGGGCAGGACAGCAGCTATGATCAAAAAACCTCATGGTTCATAACCTAGGTTAAGGCAGAGGAGCTAGGGAAATGTGTACCTGGGGGCTCTCTTTAAGAAAGAACTTTTTTATCAGCTGTGAAGCTGCCAGCTCTAGGTGACTTCAAGACATTTAGCTTTCACCCTGCCGTGGTACTGCCTGGGGGTTGAACCCATGGCCTCATGCATGCTAGGCAAGAGCTCTATCACTGAGTCTCACCCCAGCTCCTTTTTTATTTTTTTATTTTGAGTCAAGGTCTTGCTAAGTTGTGATCCTCCTGCCTCAGCCTCCTGAGTTGCTGAGATTACAGGTGGGCTCCATGGCACCTGGCCCATATCAGCTTCTGAATGAAGGACATGCTCTTCCCAGGCAGTCCCAGCAAATGACTAAGTATGCCTGCAACACTAGGGTCCAATAATTGCTGCTCCATATTAGAGGCAAGCTTTTTGCATGTACTGTCTTGAGGACACTGCCTCAGAGCTGCACTTCAGTGAGAGGTTCCACCCACCCCCTGCTTCCTCCCTCCTTTTTTGTTATAGACATCAACTCTGCAGGGTAGCCTGAAGGATTCCCCTGCCTAGTCCTGATGCCTTTCCCCTTCATGTTTCATATATACAGATAGACAGATACACAGATAAATCTCTTGCACTTCTAACTTCACCCTGGTGCCTGCCTCCAAGGGGATCTGACATATATACAAAGTAGGTGTGGGTGTTTTCTCAAACCCTAATCAGGGCCAGGCTACTAAGAGAAATCACCAACTGGGCACCTTGATGCTAGGTAGCACTAATGGTGCTACCTTTTCACTTGATCCTGATTTGCATATTAATTCAAGATGGCCAATCAAATGGCTTACCTGCAGTATCCTCACAGTAAATCCTGGGCAATAGAAGAGTGGAACAGAATAGGCAGAAAGTGAAAGAAAGATGGTGAGTCTTTAGTCTTCTCCATTCACAAAACTTGTATCTGCCACCCAATGTGTAGGTATGCTAAAAATCACTGAATTACTTTAAAGTGGTGAGTTGTATGGTCTGTGAATCATTAATTATAATGATTATAATAAAAGTCAGGCGTGGTGGCTTATGCCTGTAATCCCAGCAACTCAGGAGGTAGAGGTAGGAGTATTGCAGGTTTGAGGCCAGAGGCAGCCGGTGTAACTTAGTGAGATCCTGACTCAAAAGTAAAAGATGGACTGGGGATGCAGCTCAGTGGCAGGGGACTTGCAAAGTATGTGCAAGGCCCTGGGTTCAACCCTCAAGTACCACCAGAAAATATTTTTTAATAAAGTTATTATTTCAAAAAAGTTCACTTCCAAGAATAGAAGTTAGCACTAAAGTCAATGCAGAGGCAAGTAAAAGCAATAGGTAAAGTCAGCCAACAAGACCTTTTTTTGTTTGGTCATATATAAGGAGATGCTATAGTTTTTCTTCATGGAGCCTGGCAGAGAGGGCCAGAGGAGTCATGGATGATCTGAAAGTATTTTTTAGTACATATTCTGCACTTGTAGGAAATAGTGGAGAGGTTATGCAGTCTTTGAAATGAATGACATAAAACCATGATACTCACCTCTTAGATAATTTGGGGAAACAGCAAGTGGAAAAGCAAGTATATTCATTTATTTGACCAATCCTTATGGGTGACTTTTTACACTAAAGCATAGACAAGGCATGGTTTCTATTTTTGAGAAGCCCACAGCATGTAGAGCTCAGAGGCTTTTCAACAGTACAAAATACAGGGGGACATCCTGCTCTGAATGGCCTGGGAGACTATTTGCAAGACAAAATGTCAAATCCAAGTGAGTCCATTACACCCGGGCTTGAGGATGACATGATCTTCCACTTATCGAAGCACTAGGCATACTAGTAGCTCATATTTCTCATTTTGCTTCAAACTCTATGCAAGTTGCTTACATATATTAACTTGTTTAACCTTCCCTGCACAAGAATGAGCTATCAGAATAAGCCCCGTTTGTCAGGGAGGAATCTGTGGTAAAAAGTTAAGCCACTGGCTCAGAGTCACAATAGAGCCAGGATCATGGACCCAGACAGGCAATTCCAAAGTATCTCTGCACTGCCTAAGACCGGCTCAAATCAGGGCAGCTTTTTCCCACCTTGCATCTTTGTTTCCTACTGAGGTTTCCCTAGGTTACAAGCATGCTTATTTATTGTACTAATAACATTATAATAAATACAACAAAGAAAACCTCATCCACAATTTCATTGTTCATCAAATCTCCAACTCTCATCTGTCATTAATCTCTCTTTTCTGATAATCTTTTGCAGAGGAGGTTTTTTTTCCCCCTTTTGGGAACCTGGATGCAATAGCCTAATTCAAGACTGAGTAGTACTCCTCACTCCTCACTACAACAGCTGCAGCATCCTTGATAAGACAGAGAACTTGAGGGAGGGGACATCATCATTAGAGAGCAGAGAGCATGGTATATTACTCATTTATCTCTGCATAACAAATTACTCTCAAAAACAAACATTTGTTATCTCAAGTGGCTTAGCTGGGTGATCCTGGCTCCAGGTCTCTTGTAAGGTTGCAGATAAGATGCTGGTCAGGGCTTCATCATCTGAAAGCTAGACTGAAGCTGAAGGATCTGTTTCCGAGCTTGTGCATGTGGAGGTTAGCAGGGGACTTTGGTTTCTAGCCACAAAGACTTCTCCATGGGATTGCACACAGTGCCAAAGTGAGTGATGAGATGGGGAGGAGAGAGAGAGAGAGAGAGAGAGAGAGAGAGAGAGAGAGAGAGGGCGAGCGAGAGAGAGCGCACGCGCCAGGGAGAGCTCACAGGCACAAACACATGAATAACTAAGACGGACGCCCTAATGTCTTTTATAAACTAACCTTGGAAGTGACCTACCAATACTTCTCAGCATCATACCACCCTTGGTGTAATGTGGAAGGAGAGTATATAAGGGTGTGAATACCAGGAGGCAGGGGTCATTGGGGGCATCTTAGAGACTGACTTCCAGATTTGGGTGGGGCTAGGAGTTTGGGAAGCAGCCACACCTCTGTGTTCACATTTTAATTTTTGTAAACATCAATCCTTGATATTTTGCAGTGTACAACATATACGATCACACATAGCTGCTCAGGTAGTAGTGGCTGACCAAATGGCGGAGTTAGGAGAATTAGTCCCTGGCACTCTTCTATGGCCCAGTAGAAATTCACTCACTTATTTATACAACAAACATTTGTTAGGCACTTAGTATGTACTTTTGTGTCAGAGCTGTACTGGCAATAGGATACTTAGGGTTTCAGGTGTAATGGAATATCAATTTTCCATGGGAGACCACTGGGTACACACTCCCTCAAGCCAGGCTTTAAGCAAAAAATCATTGTCTTCCTTCATATTCTCTCAGGGTCCTAATCTTTTGTAAACCTGAGCTAATAGGATATTTATTCCAGGAGGTATAATCTAAATATTTCATATCTTCTGATCACTGGGTGCCTAATAAGGGGAGCTATCTGATCAAGCAGCAGGGCTCTGCCATTATGATGCTTTGTGCTGGAAATCTAGCCCAACTCACCCCAGAAAGGTCTTTTCTATCATTCATCCAAACTGGAAAACCAATTGTGACTCTGCCTTGTCATGCAGTTGGCAGTAACAAAGTTAGAAGGACCCTTCAAAAAAAAAAAAAAAACATTTCTATTTGCCAATTCTAGGGGGAAAAATGTAGCCTCTGTATTAAAGCCCAGAAATAAGAAATATGGCAAAGAAGAGAGTTTGTTCCTGATGACAGATTGATGGACCAGAACAGGAAATACAAGGAAGGTGAGCTATTTGTTTTGGAGACTAAGTTTGAGTTTCTGGGGAGAGGAACTGAGAACACTGAATAAAAATTTATGTTTGTAACATGGACTCATGGGAAAGTGTCCTAAAGTTCACAGACTCCAGAGCCAAACTGTTAATTTCAAATCCCAGCTCTACTAGTCACTCTCTGTGTGACTGTGAGCTAGTCATTCAGGACCTCAGTGTTTTCATCTCTGCAATGGCGTTGACTGAATGAAACCAATCCATGCCTTGCTTATGACCTTGAATAGATAAAGTCCTTAGAACTTTGCCTAGCACAAATCAAGAACACATTAACTGCTAATTATTAGTATTGAAGAAATTAGAACAATGTGTATTATATCATCAATCAAAAGAAGTCAATTTCACTCTCTAAACCAGTATCTATTGAATATGTATAGCAGAAACCCCCAGCCAACAAAGTCCTTTTCTCAAGGTGCTTTTATATGTAGGGGGTGGGGTAGGGAAAGAAGGAAGGGGAAGAAGAGGGAGAATAAACAAGTAAAATTTATGTCAGGTGATGATCATGAGAAAAATAAGGCAGAGGAAGGGAATAGGAAGTTCTGGGAGAGGGATAGGAGGAAAGCATGTTTTAGAGGTAAGAAATAGTTAAGTTAGGAAGTCTGAGGAATGCTTGGTGTATTCCATAACAGTGAGGCAAGTGTGGCTGGAGAGAGATGAGGATGGGGTGGAATTGTACAACCTGAGGCCAGAGGGGTCCTAGTTGTGGGTGGCAGGCAGATCACACAGGGTATGTAGCGATTGGAAGAACTTTGGTTGTAGCTCTCAGATGCAGAACCACTGGAATTTTTGAGAAGGGGAGAGACATAATCTAACCTATGTTTTAAAAAACGAATTGGATTTCTCTGTGTGTGTGCTTGTGTACCTGGTGGTAGGTGGATGGGTGAAGTGGAAAGATCAGGCCAGAGGCTATTACTGAGAGATGATGGTGACTTGGTTCAGGGTGTTAGCAGTGACGGAGTGGTCCTTTGCAGTGCTGGGGATGGAACCCAGGGCCTCGTGCATGCTAAACAAGCACTCTACCAACTGAGCTAAACCCTCTGCCCCAGAGTGGACACTTTCTGAAAATATTTTTGAAATAGAATAGAATTTTGAAATAGAAATACAATAGAATAGAATTTTGAAATTGAATAGAATTTGCTGATGAATTGGATATAGAGTGTAAAACAGAAAGATCAGGAATAGGGAGTTTCTATGAGTACAGGGATTTTTCTTTTACTCAGTTACATTCCTACCTCCCAGACTCAACAAATATTCCTTGAAGGAATGAAAAGGGTGACTCTGATTTATATTCTTTTTTTTCAGACTTAGTAAATAGTGGTCAAAACACTTACAAACAAATGAAGTACACTTGCAACCACATTTTCAGCAATCAAACAGTGAAAACTCTTTCAGTCCTTTCCACAGGATGGAAGATGACATTCCTGCATCTCTGATCCCTGATGCCAATGACCAGGGACTAAAAACCAACCTTGATACTGACTGTAGCAGAGGAGGACTCTGTTATAAAACATTCTTTGAGAACAAACAGAAATCAATAGGATAAATACAGAAGAGTATATTCAAGAGTGGTTTATTTGGAGAAAGGCATAGGAAATGAGAGGCTGGGGGTGTACCTCAGTGGTGGAGTGTATATGCTTACTTGGCATGTAGGAGGCCCTGGAGTTAATCCCCAGTAGCCACATCCCTCTCAAAAAAAAGTTGCCAAACACACCTAAGGCTTTGATGTTTTTGTATTCTTGAAACATATTCAGTAAAATGAAAATAATACTATGCAAAGGTTTCCTGAGGTATGATGAATTATGCACACATTTAAGGTAGTCTATGAAAGGCTATATTTGGTCATATTCTAAGTATTAAAAAGCAAATATGATGCATTTGATACCATATTTTTCTACTAATATACTTCATCACACCTACTAATACCATGTGAGAGATACAGGTGGCTATATAATTGCTAGCCTGCAGCTGTAGCCCTGTGGCATCTGATCCCGTCAGATCTCGGAAACTAAGCAGGGTCAGGCCTGGTTAGTACCTGGATGGGAGACCGCCTGGGAACACCAGAAGCTGTAGGCTTGGGAGAAGGACCTGGCAACCCCCTCCCAAAAATCAATCTGCCATTGAAAACCCTATGAATATCAGAAAAGCACTGACAATAGTGTTTCTCCTGTTGTACAGAGGGTCGCTATGAGTCGGATACCAACTCGACGGCACCTAACAACAACAATATAATTGCTAAACCCAGAATATGCTAATCCTTTAGAGTAATAGGACCTATTGACATCATTGAGTGGCACATAGAAGTGATACACAATAGCCAGGCATGGTGGTGCATACCTGTAATCCCAGTGGCTTGGGAGGCAAAGGCTGGAGGATCCCAAGTTCAAGACCAGAGGCAGTCTGGGTAATTGAGCGAGACTCTGTCTCAAAAAAAAGTTAAAAAAAAGTGGGCTGGGGGTGCAACTCAGTGGTACAACACTCGCAAAGCAACCAAGCATGAGGCCCTGAGCTCAACCCCCAGTACCCCCTCCCAAAATTATACATAGTAATGCTCTCATATTTCCTCAGTGATGATTTACAGAGGCAGAGGCTAGACACCAATGCTTGCTTTTGGTGATTTTCAGGGATGTTATGAAGAAGGCATTTGGTGAGAGAATTTTCAGCTCTAGATATATGCATGGTTCCAGTGTTCTGGAGTGTTCTTGCACTGATATCTTTAGCCTCCTTGTATTGTTCTGGACTCTGCTTTTTGCCCCATAGTGGGCTCAGGGGGACCTGGTAGGCTGGTTTTCCTCACCTAATTATTTGACTGGGCTGGGATTTAGCTCAGTTGATAGAGCGCTGCGCTGCAGTCTCTGAGGTCCCGAGTTCAATTCCCAGCATCGCAAAAATGGGAGACGGCCCTGGCAATCCACTCCCAAGGCAATCCCGAAATAGTCAGCCATTGAAAACCCTCTGAGGGTCGCTATGAGTCGGATACCGACTCGACAGCACCTAACAACAACAACAACAACAACAATTATTTGACTAGGTTCTGTTCAAGTGACTTGGATGTATTAAGTCTGCCCCTTACCCTGAGGTGCAAGTGGGAGGAGTGTGTTCAACCTTGTAAACAGGACAACTTTCCCACATACACAGCACTAAAGTCTCTTCTTGTTAGGTGCCGTCAAGTCAGGTCCGTGTCCGACTCATAGTCACCCACATAGGGTTTTCAATGGCTGATTGTTTTGGGGATTGCTTCAGGAGTGGATTGCCACGTCCTTCTTCCATCCTAAAGTCTCTACATAGGTGAGATTTAGGAGCAATGACAGCACTCAGTTGGTAACAGGGGCTGGAGGTGGGAATAAGGGAAATTTCATGGGAAGCTGCGTTTGCAAAGCATGCCGAATTTTTTTTTTTTATTTAAAAACTGGTTATTTGGGGCAAAGATTATAGGGTAATCTAATGTTTCCTCAGGCCACCCACAGCACAGCAACAGTTCCCATACTCTTCAACCGGGCATCTAGGCAGCTTCTGACACGCTTTGATAGCACTGCACCCCAGCCCCCTACCCATATCCCCAAAATCACAGGGCTAAATGGCCTGGCGCTCACAGTTACCGGCCGGGGAGCATTCTGGGTCTGGGAGAGGCAAAAAGGCAGAAGGACCTTCGCGCTGCAGAGTCAGGTGCAGCAGAGCCAGGCTTTACCTGGATGAACTCTCCAAGGCCAGCGGAAGTTTTCCTGTCTTGGGTGCAGGTGGGCTACTCATCCGCGAGTTGGGTCAGCGTGTCAGGAGCGACTTTGCGCAAGCTTTCTGAGTGTGAAGTCAGGTGCTGCCGTGGACAGGGGTGGAAGGCCTCCCCGTTCGCCCCTTACGCCACCCTGGGCAAGACCCCATTCGCCAGCCAGCGTTGCCCTTTAATGCGCGTGCCCGTCAAGGTCCCCGTGTCCCCTCCCTCCAGCCGCTTGGTCAGCCTCGGTTTCCTCTACTTCTACCCGTCCCTGCAGCTCCTTCTAGGGTGGGGGGCAGGAACGCCCCTCGCCCACGCCGGCCGTGGCCCGGCCAGGGCGCGGGACTCGGCTGTCACTTTACTTTTGCGCGCCGCCTCCCCGGCCCTTGCCGGGCCTCGGGGTAGCCGGCCCTTGCGCGCGCCCGTTCCCGCCCCCGCCCCTGGCGGCCGCGCGCGCCGGCGGAGGAGGGGCGAAGGGGGCGGGGTGGGGGAGCCGCGCGGCGCCGCACGGCCGACGTGGGGCTCGCGCTCGCGCTCTCGCGGTCTCTCCCGGGCGGGCGCGCGGGCGCGCTCGGGGTCCCCCGCACGCGCACTGACGGGCGCGCGCGCGGACGGCCGGGCGACGGCGGCGGCTCTGGAGAGGTGGCGGCTTCACTTTCGAGGACTCGGGGGGCGGCCAAAGCGGCAGCCGCGGGCAGCAGCCTCGGGAGCGGAGCTGGAACGGCCGCAGGCGGCGGCGGCGGCGGCGGCGCTGAGGGTGAGTCCGGGCGGGCGCGAGCGCGGCGGGGACAGGCGTGGCCGGGCGGTCGGGTGCGTGGTGCGTGGGTCCGGCTCTCGGTGACTAGACGGTCTGCGGGGGACACCTCGTCCCCGGGCCTCCCCTGCTCCCCGCGCCCTCGCGCCTCAGGAGCCCTCGGTCCTCGGGCTCCTCTGAGCCCGCGACCTGCGCGGACGCCCCTCCCTCAGGTACCGCTCAGCCGCGCCGGTGCCCCCGCCTGGGCGTCCTCCCTCCGCGGGCGACTTCCCCGCGCCCGGCCTCCCCGCCAGCCGCGGGGCGCCGCTCGCGCCCTACTTCTCTCCTCCCGGTCCCCGCGTGCCCCGTGTCCCCTGCGCCCCCTCCCGAGAGCCTCCTGCCCCTGTTTCTTGCCCTCCCCGCCCCTCCCCCTCCCAACTCGTCCCCCCTCTTCCCCCCCTTCGGTTCGCAGTTCCCCATCCTTCTCCACCCTGCCAGCCCCCTTCCCTCTTCCCCGCCGCATCCTGGAACTAAGTCTCTGCAAAAGTACAGGATAAATGTCACGGTGGAAAGTGCCCGGCGTGATCCTTTGCTATTTCCCTTAATTGCATAATTGCTGCACATGGTGCCTCTCTCTCCTGGAGAGTGCCGGGGTGGCTCCGCTGTCGCTGCGCCCCGGGAGCTCTCGGGAGAAGACCTTGGGGTGTATCTGGATGCCCTGTTGGGTGTGGGGGTGTGGTTTGGGTCTTTTGTGATGCCTGGTGCTAGTCACAGTTTGGATCCGAAGTCCATTTTGCTGGTTTTCTTCTCTGCAGCACCCCCTGGCCTGATTGGAAACTGGATTCCCTCCGTCCTCCCCCCACATCCCCCCCACTTCCCTTCCTCTTCTCTCATCGTGTTTTGATCCTTTTGCCCTTTACCATTTCTAATGAAGATAAAGCCTGGTTTCTTGTGGCTTTTTTTCCCCACGACAGACCAGAAATGTCCAATCCATCTTTCCTAAAGGAAATTAAGGCCGCTTTAGAAACACATCATCCTGTGCTCGGTAGCTGTTAGACCCATTTGCATGTTTTCAGAATACATCGTGCCTGTAAAATGTATTCTTGAACGTCTACTCAAATATTTTTGTTTTAAAGTACGAAAGGAAGTGCTATCTAGGACTTACTCTTTGATTATCTCGCTGTTCAGAAGGATTTTAAGCTTTACCCAGCTTTTCATCCGTGATTCTTTGAAAAGTACCTTTCTGAAAATGTGATCATTGAGTCTGGATCTTGGGAATCTAAATATTTGACTTAGACAGTTTGGATGCTCATTGGCTCTTTGGAGTTCATATGTGGACTGTTAAGGAAGATGGAGTGTCTTCATCTGCCATACCTTGCTCTGTCTCCCCTAGGACACAGTACACTTTTCCCCCAGATCAGATGTTCTGCTATTATTTCTTGCATATGCATCTTTAGATGATGTAAGCTGAAAACTGGGTATTACTAGATGTTGTGCATAGAACACAAAATATTTTACATTTTAGAAAAGTTTAGAAGCAAGAGTAGGAAGACTGCAAGACAGATGATAAACCTTTTCCTGTTGTAACAGCTGAAATGAGCACTGGCTTCTGCAATTTTATACCATGAAATATGATTATAAGGCTTATCTGGATAGTAATGTGGACTTATGGAGTGACTATCATTACTTTTATGTTATCACTACTGTTTGTAGCCAAATCATTTCATTTTTATGGGATATGAGTTTCACTGTCTATATGTTGGTAATTTCTAGGACTGTAATTATGACATAAAGTACATAGATAATAACAAGCTTAGACAATTTGTGTGTTGAAAGAATTGATATTTAAACTCTTAAATATAACATGTTTTAGGAAAGTCTGCCTTACAATTTTATGTCCAGAAACCAAGTTTGACTCTGAATTTGAAGTAAAAATATCAATTTATATATCTTAATATCTTCAAAATGGGAGAAAGATGTGGCAGTCCACTCCTGAAAAACAGTCCGCCATTGAAAACCCTATGAAGGTTGCTATGAGTCGGACCTGACTACATGGCACCTAACAACAACAGTATTTTCAAAACTGTCATAGGAGAGAATATTTGTGTTTATAATCCTAGAATTTATCTTCCTTCTACATTAGATAGTTGGATCAGATCAACTATTTAGGAATTAATTTTAAAATACTAATTTAGAAGATCATGTTTAAAAAGTTTTAATTCAGGAATTTTTATTCATTGGTGCTTTAGAGAGACAAGGCACCAGTTTTATGCTAATAACTAATTGAAATGATTTATAGAGTACTTTCTCTTCAAAAAAATTAGTTGCATCTGAATGTACCATCTTTTTTCTATTTTTTTGTAAACAGACATTCAAAAAACCCCAAATCTGCAGAAATTCCTTTTATTCTTGATATTTGAAAAAGATACAAAGACTTTATTTCTAGAAGTTTTTATAGTAGTTATTAGTGGCCTCAAATGGCTTTATCATTTGTAGGTTAAGATTTAGATGAAATAGGTGTCTTAAGTCAAAAGTGGGAATAATTTTTTTAAATTGCGAAACTATAGAAATTATATTTCTATTTGGGCATTTTTAGTAGGTTTCTTTTTTTTATATGTGATGGATGGAACCCAGGCTCTCACGCAAGCTAGGCAAGCAGTCTACCACTGAGCTACACCCTCAGCCCTTTAATACTATTTTTAATAGTTCCCTAGGTGAGGCTGATTTTTACTTTAGTCTTCTGATATTCTACAGTAGTTTATGAAATTTTGATTTCAGATTATGGCTCATTAAATCATTGAGCAGCCTTTTTAAGTAATTATGTAATCATGACATTATTAGATAGTACATAAATGTACATAAATAAGAATATTGAGATGAATATATAGCTGTATAACTAATGTGGTACAGAACTGAAGCTTGGCATAGTTTATTAAATCAGTTATTTAAATAGAAGCTTCAGCTTCAGTGTAAGAGAACTTCATTTAATTTAGGTTCCTGTATATTTCTTTTGAAATGGATTGCTTCTGGTTTAAGATGTGTAAGATGACTTCTCACTTCACATTTCTTAAAATATTGTTATGTAGCATTTAGCTATATCTTAGCATGTTTCCCTGAGAATTGTTGTGTTTCTCACTGCCATGCACATCTGCTGTAACATGGTATTATATATGTACTTACAAGGTTTTGACCTATAGCTGTAGCACCCTGGCATCCGATCCTGTCTGATCTCAGAAGCTAAGCAGGGTTGGATCTCGTTAATCCTTGAAATGGAGATCACTTAGGAATACCGGGTGCTGTAGGCTTGGGAGAAGGACTTGGCAATCCATTCCCAAAGCAATCTCCTATTGAAAACCCTATGAATACCAGAGAAGCACTGATATAGTGCTGGGCATGGCACAGTGTTAGGAAGTGTTTCATTCTGTTGTATATAGGGTTGCTAGGAGTTGCATGTGACTCAAGGACACCTAACAACAGTACAAAGTTTTAAACTTTTGCTATGTTTTAACTGAAAGATGTAAGATGAAAAAAAAAAGAGGAATATTAAAACTAAGATTGATAATTTAAAGTGAAATAAAAATAAAAAAGCAAGAACTATATTTGCATTTTTAGAGCTACATGTGGTGCTTACTGATAAAATTTCAGTATTCTGTTAATTGACTTCAATGCTCATAAAAAGCTGTCATTGCTGTGGAGACTGATACTCTTCATTTACAGATGAGGTAGAAAAGTAGTCAGGTTTATCTTTCTTTTTTCCCTTCCTTCCTTTGCCTTTCTTTCGAACCACTTGGGAGTTGAACCCACGGCCTCATACGTACTTTGCAAGTGGTCTACCGCTGAGCTGCACCTCCCAACCCATTTTTTATTTTTTATCTTGAGGTGGGGTCCCGCTAAATTGTGCAGACTGGCTCTAGCTTTGAACTTGTGATCCTCCTGCCTCCCCCTCCCGAGTTGCTGGGATTACAGGAGTGTGCCATCCCATGCCTGACAGTAGTCAGATTTTAAATGGGTGTGATTCAGAGCTGTTTGGACAAAGCTGTTTTCTGTTTGGCATGGAGAAAGGAGCTGTTGGGGTTGAGGATAGTGGTGGTGTGTGAAGGCATTTCAGTATTTTCCCTGGATGCTTTACTGGTCTGCTTCCTGATTCTTCCAATCTTTTGCAGTGTTTTTTAGTTTCTCTTATAAAAATTTCATTCTGTTAGAGGTCCCTATTACAAAATCACCTTGGTTTAGAGTAAGCTACAAGTGAAGTGTTTGATGATGATGAGTGTTCATCAATGTCAACTAGCTGTCCATTTGGGCAAGATCATAGTAATAAACTAAGCTTTATTTGAGGTTTCTTTCTTTTACCTATTTATTGCTATTCTTGATCATATCGTTGTTGTTGTTAAGTGCCTTCGAGTTGGTATTTGACTCATAGGGACCCTCATAGGGTTTTCAATGGCACACTGTTTCGGGATTGCCTGGGGAGTGGATTGCCAGGTCATTCTCCCATTTTTGGGGTGCTGGGAATTGAACTTGGGACCTCAGAGACTGCAGTGCAGCGCTCTACCAACTGAGCTAAATCCCAGCCCTTGATCATATCAGGAGTGGTTTATTTCAAGTCTTGATTAAGAATAGTCAAAGATATCCTTTTCAAAAGGAATTTGTTCAGTTACTTTATCTTTTTTAAACGTATTTCTTGTGTTGGTAATGGCACTAATTAAACATAGGTAGTTTTGCTTTGTAACCATATGTCTAAGAAGGTAGCTATATGGTGCTCAGCATGATTAGTGGTGATAACCCCATGGTAGAGCCAGGGCATCAGTTTTTTCAGTTCTGTTCCAGTTTTGACAGCAGTCCAAGTTAGCTAGGTCAGGGATGCATTCATAGTAATCAAACTCAGAAATTGATTATGATAGAATGGCAGTAGAGAGGGGCTATCCCTTTGCACGTACTGAAACATTTTGTGTCTGCTATCTAGGTTATAACAGTGACCAAGGTATAAAGGTATTGAGGAAATTGCGTTGGTAAACAGCTGCTTGAGGAGCATGAACTCAGAGTAAAGGGAATTTCAAAGCCTTGAGGGGTGTTTCATCCAGACTATGGGAAAAAAAATGAATTCTTCAGTGTCTCAATACAGTCTCTGTCGCTTGTGAAACTTGATTGCTTAGTAAGTATATAGCTGGTCAATGTCCACACCACCATATGGCTCAGTTTTTATTTAGAATCATGCAGACCTCTGTGTTCTTCTCTTATCACAAAAGTTACTTAAAATAATTTACCAGTTTAGAGGATTGAAACTTTAGGCCAGCTCTAAAGATGTATTGATTGGGTATGGAAGTGGCAGTATCTCCCCTTTTCTCTGTTCCTGTGACTGCTTTTACTGAGCTTTGTTATGGCACTTAGCAAGCTGGCTTACTTTCTAGTCCAAATTTTTCACAACTGGACACAAAGGGCTTAGCACGGTGTCTGGCAGAGATTAGGCCCTCAATCCATTTTATTCTTTTCCCTTTTTTGAGATATCATTCACATAATAAATTTTGTCATCCCCCCCCCACACACACACCTTTTCTGGTGCTGAGTATTGAACCCTGGGCCTTGCACATGCTGAACACAAGCTCTACTACTGAGCTATACCTCCAGCCCCAAATTCACCCTTTTAAAATGTACAAGTCTGTGGGTTTTTTAGATTGTTCACAGTAGTTGGTACCAGCACCACTATTTAATTAAAGAGCATTTTTGTTTCACCTAAAGGAAACCTCGGGCTGGGATTTAGCTCAGTTGGTAGAGCGCTGCACTGCAGTCTCTGAGGTCCCGAGTTCGATTCCCAGCACTGCAAAATGGGAGAAGGACAAGGCAACCCATTCCCAAGGCAATCCCGAAACAATCAGCCATTGAAAACCCTATGAGAGTCACTATGAGTCGGACTTGACTCGACGGCACCTAACAACAACAACAAAGGAAACCTCATACTATTAGTAGTCGCTTTCTCTCTTTTATGTCCTTATGGGTTTATTTGTTCTGAACATTTCATATAGACGGACTCACATAGTTTATGGTCCTTTGTGAATGGCTTCTTTCACCTAGCATAATGATTCAAGGTCCATCCTTGTTGAAACATGTAGATATCACACTTCATTCCTTTTTATGTTGTTGTTAGGTGCTGTGAAGTCATGTCCAACTCATAGTGACCCTCATAGGGTTTTCAATGGCTGATTGTTTCAGGATTGCCTCAGGAGTGGATTGCCACATCCTTCTCCCAATTTTTTTTTTTTTTTTTTTTTTTTTTTTTTTTTTTTTTTGCTGTGCTGGGAGTCGAACCCGGGACCTCAAAGACTGCAGAGTGGCACTCTACCAACTGAACTAAATCCCAGCCCTTCCTTTTTATAAGTGACTAATATTCTGTTGAGCGTGCAGCTGTAGCGTTGTGGCATCCAGTCCCGTCAGATCTTCAAAGCTAAGCAGGGTTGGGCCTGGTTACTTCTTGGATGACAGACCACCTGGGAACACCAGGTGCTATAGGCTTGGGAGAAGGACCTGGCAACCCATTCCCAAAAATCAATCTGCCATTGAAAACCCTATGAATAGGAGAGAATCACTGACAATAGTGTTTCATTGGTTGTATGTAGGGTTGTTGTGAGTCAGGTACTGACTTGATGGCACCTAGTCACAACAACAACAACAACAATATTCTGTTATGTGGTTATTCCATATTTTGTTTGTCAGTTACTGAGCATTTAAAAGGTTTCTACTTTTGGTCTGTTATGAAAAATGTTGCTATTGACATGTGTATAGTTTTTTTGTGACTGAATGAAAGAAAAGTTTTGGCAGCCTTCAGAGTTGTTTTTTAAATGACCAACTTCTGTTTATACTGAATTTCATGTGTTCTCTCTCTCTCTCTCTCTCTCTCTCTCTCTCTCTTTTTTTTTTTTTTGCAGTACTGGGGGTTGAACCCAGGGCCTCGCGCTTGCATACTTTGCAAGTGCTGTGCCACTGAGATGCACCCCCAGCCCATTTTTTTACTTTGTGGAGACAGGGTCTCGCTCAATTACACAGACTGCCTCTGGTCTCGAACTTGCAATCCTCCTGCCTCTGCCTGCCAAGTCGCTGGGATTATAGGCATGTGCCTCTGCACCCAGCTCATGTGTTCTCTATATAGGCTCATTTTCATTCCATTCTGGAGTCCCTTACTGTAGTCCTCCCACCACTAAATAAATGACTTTTGATTCTTTAATCTAGGATCTAAAATGTCCACTGAGGCACAAAGAGTTGATGACAGTCCAAGCACTAGTGGAGGAAGTTCTGATGGAGATCAACGTGAAACTGTTCAGCAAGAACCAGAAAGAGAACAAGTTCAACCCAAGAAAAAGGAGGGAAAAATATCCAGCAAAACAGCTGCTAAATTGTCAACAAGTGCTAAAAGGTACTTTGGTTACCGTAATGTTTTGATTTGGTATCAATTTGTCATCTTAAGTTCTGTTTTTTTCCTTGCATTCAGTCATTTTTCTGGAATGTGAACCATAAAGTTCATGAATATTTCCCTTTAAGATTTTTTTAATATAATTTTCATTGTGGAGAAGTCTTTAAAGTTAGTTAAGCAGTATGACAGATTATAAAGTATATAGTTATGCTGTGTTTGTGTGTGTTTATATCTTGTTAGGGGAGCATATACAGGGCACATGTGTGAGAGAGTGATGGTTTGATTTATAGTTACTTGGCCATAAGTCTTTTCTTCTGTTCAGTAACAGATTAGAGATTAAATCTATTGAAATAATTATGGAATGATATCTTATTTTCTACTGTCTCCCATTGGGAAAGTAAAAAATGCTAAAGTTCACAACAGATGTGTCTTGCTTTTTATTACCTCAGGCAGTGGGTCAGTCTTGACACATATTTCCTCTTTAGAGAGTAAACAGATCTGGAAAGGAAGTATTTGAAAGATTTTTCTATTGCCACTTCAGCCACTTAGGATGATTAGCATGTCATTGAGCTTACAGGGAATCTGTTTTTCTGTTGTTACATTATAGACTATCATTTGGGAAATAATTTGAAAGGTAAATTAAATTTAGTAGAGTCTCATCTGATCCTGTGCTTTTTATGTTCTTTATTTTAATACCTTTTTTTAAATAGTAAATAGGAAGTGTGAATAAAAGCAGTCTGTAGGTGTTAATTTAACTTTCTTCCTATAACATGTAACTTTTAGGCATGGGGCAGTGTCTGAATGTTGAATGATATCCTTATAGGCTATTGGGTGATGTGGATTAAGGGGAACTCCTTTCCTAAAGATTAGAGACTCTTTCCCTTTGGCTTAGTTACTCCACAGTGTTGGGCAGAACCTTCTCAGGCCAGCTGGTGAGAGATCAACAATCCCTGCCAAAGGCCTATTCACTTTCCCCTTCCCAGGAATGTGTTGCCCACCCCTGACCTCTGTTGAAGGAATTATGTGAAAGTCAGGTAGCCCTGAACATGAAACCTTTAAACCACCCTACTGGAACAGGGGGCTGGGATTTGGCTCAGTTGGTAGAGCGCTGCGCTGCAGTCTCTGAGGTCCTGAGTTCAATTCCCAGCACCGCAAAAATGGGAGAAGGGCCTGGCAATCCACTCCCAAGGCAATCCTGAAACAGTCAGCCATTGAAAACCCTATGAGGGTCACTATGAGTCGGATACTGACTCGACGGCACCTAACAACAACAACAACTGGAACAGGCTAGGATGGGAACAGGGTTCAGTTTGGTTTTGCTGTCACATCATGAGTCTGGGGGCTCAGCTGAGTGGTATTTGTCCCTGGCTGTGGTGCAAAATGACCTGCTGCTGAGAAATGATGGTGGGGTTTAGATGGATAAGAAAGATAGAGAATGGCTGGGTGTGGTGGCTCAGGGACTTGGGAGGCTGAGGTGGGAGGATCAGGAGTTCTGGGCCAGAGGCAGCCTGTGTAATTTAGGAAGATCCTGCATCAAAATTTAAAAAAAGTAAAAAATGGACCAGGAGTGCAGCCCAGTGGTAGAGCACTTGCAAAGTATGTGTGAAGCCCTGGATTCAACCTCCAGGTACTAGGGTCAGGGAAGAAGAAAAAAGAAAAAAAGAAAAAAAAAAAAAAGGAAAGAAAGAAAGAAGGGGAATGAAAAAATACATTTAGGTGAAAGCAATAGAGTTGGGGTGGATGGGTAAGAGGAGTTGGAGAACGGGTTATATGTGGCTTGGCATAAACAAGGAGACTGTCACACAGCCCTTGGCTTCAGCCAGCAGGGGCTCTCATAGGCTTCTCAGTCTTTCCAAAAAGGAGGGGAACAGAGAGTCCTGCTGGGCCTGTGCTTGGCTCTGACTGTCAGCTAACAAGGAGATCTTTCCTCTAGCTCAGAGTACCACTACAGAATACCTCAAAATCATGTTTTTGGCTGGTGTATCAAGACCACATTCTGTTTATGAAGGAGGGTGTACTGTTTAACATGTGAATGTGGATTATGCAAGTACACAGGTCATCTCTGGCTTCATTTTACTACAGTGTATGTAGAAAGCACAGATTTTTATATTCAAACCTAGTCATTTCATAAGGTAAAATAGAGAAAGAGGGTATTTTCACCTCTTTTAGGAGATGAAACCTATTTTAGAGACAATGTGTAAAGGATCCAGGGCAGTACACAATTAGCACCCAATAGGAAACAATATTGTTGCATTGGTGAAAATAGGAAATCTTTTGAGTTGCCTCCTGATCAAAAGAATCCCTCCTGGCCAAATTATTCTTGTGAACCTGTGATTTTTAAGATGTGATTCATGCTTTACCTTTATATAAGGTCCTCAGGTGATTTATGGATGACAGTATATGAAATGACTTGTCATTTACTATTTATTTTAAATTAAAAATGCTGCTTTAAAACTGCTAAATTTTTAATTAAAACAACATGCTTCATTATCTTCTCCCTTCCTATCCTTACTCAGTTCAGTTAATAGTAAAGTTAGTTGGTTATTCCATCTCTGCTAAGGTTCTAAGAAATGAGAAAAAGGACACTCTCATCTTTTAAATTCACCATTGTAGCTGTAGAGCCTAGCATAGTAGGCTCACAATGCATATTTATTGGTTGCCTTAGAACCCTGAGTTTTTTGTGGGGATTAAATTTTCCTTAGATATTAGGATTTTAGTTAGGATTCAAAGTAAGATGTAGTTACAGAATAGAACTTTATACTTCTTAAAAATTAATAATCAATCTTTATTTAGATAAGAGGTCAAATAATGTCATTCTATGAGATAACCAGTAGCATTAAAGAGCTTAAATTCAAGAGACAGGATCTGGGTTTGAATCTAGGTTCTAGCACTTAGTAGTTCTCTGATCTTGAATGCATGATTTACCATCTTTAAGCCTCACATTGGGCTGAGATTTAGCTCAGTTGGTAGAGCGCCACTTTGCAGTCTCTGAGGTCTGGAGTTCTATTCCTAGCACCACAAAAATGGGAGAAGGATATGGCAATCCACTCCCAAGGCAATCCCGAAACAATCAGCCATTGAAAACCCTTTAAGGGTCACTATGAGTTGGACAGGACTTGATGGCACCTAACAACAAGCCTCACCTTCCTCTTTTTTTCTTTTTTCTTTTATCTTTTGTTTTTTGAGACAGGGTCTCACTTTACAGCCTAGGCTGGCCTCAAACTCATGATTTTGCCTCAGCCTCCAAAGTGTTGGGATTACAGGCACGTGCCACCATGTCTGGCTGCCTCAGTTTCCTCTTTTGTAAAATGAAGGTAATAATGGTGGTCTCTTCCAAGGGCTGTCATGAGGTCCAAATATGATAAAGTATTTATCTTGACACATAGTAAGTTTTTTATGGGGCTGATGTTTAGCTTGGTAGAGTGCTGCTCTGCACTCTCTGAGGTCCTGGGTTCAATCCCCAGTACTGCAAAAATTGGAGAAGGACCTGGTAATCGACTCCCAAAGCAATCCCAAAACAGTCCGTCATCGAAAATGCTATGGTCACTATGAGTTGGACCCGACTTGATGGCACCTAACAAGAAGTTTTTATACATGGATGCTGTGGCTTAGACTTTGTGCCATAAACAGTTAATGTCTACATGGATATTTTTCAAGTCTATTTGGTACAAGCTTTGGCAAATGAAATGTTATGTTAACTTTGGAGGGCCTAATGTCATTGTTACACTAGAAATATTCCGATGCTGTAATTAAAAGCATTTATAGTCATTCAGGAAAAGTGCTTTGCATGTAGGTGCTCATTTACTAAGTGAAATATACTATAATTGTAGAACTAATGATTGTTATAATAAATATGCTATAATGGTAGGATTGCTGGCTCCGGGCTTCCGAGTCCTCCGCTAAACACTTCCGGCACCAACCATGCTGCCCAAACCTGGAACCCATTACTTTCCCTGGGAGGTCACTGCAGGCCAAGTTCCTTACGGGGGCTCACTCCGAACATTTGGCAGCCTGCAGCCGTAGCCCTGTGGCATCCAATCCCGTCAGATCTCGGAAGCTAAGCAGGGTCAAGCCTGGTTAGTACTTGGATGGGAGACCGCCTGGGAACACCAGATGCTGCAGGCTTGGGAGAAGGACCTGGCAACCCCCTCCCAATAATCAATCTGCCATTGAAAACCCTATGAACAGCAGAGAAGCCCTGACAATAGTGTTTCACCTGTTGTATGTAGGGTCGCTATGAGTTGGATAGCGACTCGATGGCATCTAACAACAACAACAACAACAACAACAACAACAACAGTGGTAGGATTATTTATTGTAGAAAGTGTTTTCTTTAAAAATCTCATTTTTAAGGTATTGCAGAATAGTGACGTATACATCTGAGTATTTAAACAATTACGTAAATTAATTTTTGTCTTTTTTAGAGTTAGGAGTTAAGGTTACATCTTTGATGCATTTTTTTCCCTTTTCTGACAAGAATTTGCTTCTTAAAAAATTTGTGTGTTCTTGCCAGGCACAGTGGGGCATCCCACTCCAATCCCAGTGATTTGGGAGGCTGAGGCAGGAGGATTGAGAATTCATGGCTAGAGGTAGTATATGTAACTTAGTGAGACCTGTTACAAAACAAAAAATGGGCTGCGGGTATAGCCCAGTGGTAGAGTACTTGCAAACTATATGCAAGGTCTTGAGTTCAACTCCCAAGTGCCTCTCACCAAGCACACCACACAAATTGACATAAGGACGTAGTTTCTTGGTATGTCTGTATTACTGTTGCTGTACCTGCAAGTATGTAGTTGGACTACATCTGCAGTGATAAAGTTGGATGATTTTAGTTAAATTGACTACTCATTTCAATGAAACATCTATTTTGAGACGTTTATTGAATTGACCCTTCTGCTTCTTTTACATTGTTGGCACATCTGTAATTGTGAATTTTAAGTCACGTTTTCAATTAACTTTATTTAGAGTAGACATTGTGATGTTATTGGATATTTGGTGTAATACTATTCTGAAATCAGATAGTATTTTGTAATTATTGTGTTTCCTTGATTCTAGATGAACATTTTAAAACTTTTCAATATTTTGAAGTTAGGATGCATTTTAAAGTTTATGTACACAATGGTTTAATTGATGATGTGTCTTAAAATCAGTGGTCTCTTAGATAGTTTTCCAGAGACTGCTTGACACCAAATTTTTAAAATTCTGATGCTCACTTGAGCATCAGTAGTTTCTAGAAGGAAGTTGATTCAATTGGTTAGAATTCAAGTGCTTAGGTGAATGAGGAATGCAGTTCATAGGGGATTATAGAAAGTCAGTGAGGTGCAGTGAAAGTGTTTTTTGCTTTTTTTTTTGTGTGTGTGTGTGTGTGGCCCTGAATGACTTTCCTTTAACCCAAGATTTTTGTATGTATAATGTAATGTAGCTATATATTACTTTATTTTTCTGATCCACCAATCCAGTGTATTAATTTTAAAATGAGTGCTTTATATTTTTTCCATTCAATATAATTTTGGATCCCTATTCTTGGATTAAGTCTGAATGAATTGTGATTGTTAAATACCCCTCCCCCCTTTTTAAAGCAATTGATAGTTCCACATAGTGTTCTTTCTGAGTTCTTATCACTTCTGCTTGTAAAACTATTAGATGAAGCCACATAAACTGAAATTTAATTTGTAATTTGCTCCTGACTTGCTAACTGGTGTACCATAATGATCTGTAGTTGTACCATAGTTGCCTGATGAAAATTGGAAATATAGGCAGTTATCTACTTGGTTTGTTTCTTAATTAATTATTATTATTATAATAACTTTGCCGTAGTAGGGAATTGAGCCCAGGTCCTCACATATCCTTTGCAGGTGCTCTTCCACTGGGCTGCACCCCTAGCCAATTTTAATTTTCTTTTAATTTTGGCAATTTAATTTTAGACAGTCTTGCTAAGTTACGCAGGCTGCCTCTAGCCTTGAACCTGCATTCCTCCTGCCTCAGTTGGTGGGATTACATGCATGTGTCATCATGCCCAGTTTATCTAGTTGATTTATGTCTAAAATATTTTTATCTTAAAAGTTCTGGTAAGAGAGAGATGCTTTTTGTTTGTTTAACTTAGGAGAAAACTGCCTTAATCTTTCACTTTACCTGTGTAAAATAACTAGATTTTTTTTTATCTTTTAAATGAGCACTGATAAAAACAGTAATAGAAAATTCTGTGAGATTTGCTTAATTCACTTTTAATGGTCTAAGATCATCACATGAAAGGTACATTGTGTGAATTGTTTATAATTTTTCATTTTTCCTTACCCTAAAGGACAGTGCCTGAAATAACTACTTTCTTACTCAACATGTTAAGACTGAGAAACTCAATACATACCATGATCATAACTTCTGAGATAGAATTGAATTGTTGTCATTGAAAACAGCAGGACATCTATCAACCATTTAAATGGCAATTCTTGGTCTAATCTTTTCTGTTATTCTTAGGTAACAGTGGCTAAAAATATATTACAATATATTGACTCATTGCTTAGAGTTGTCGAATTTATCAGTAAATTGCTTTTTGTATTGAATAATATAGATTTGGAATTGTAGTCATCTGGAGAGAGTCATCTGTTACCGAATCTTGTGATAGGAAATAATGATTTATCAGTTTTTTTAAACCAAAAGGGGCAGTATAAGCATAAAGCAAAGTGAGTTATTTGAAAATCCCAATGAAGTTCTTTTATGTTATCCCTTAACTGGTATCAAGGGTCAAAATAGACCCCTGATGAGTGCTGGACTTGAGGCAATATAGCACTTACCTAAGTGTGGGTACATGCATAGTGGGGGTCATATGGGATCCCAGAAGCATGGTAACAGGTAAGGGTAAAAAATTAAACTAGGGATGGTGGCACATTCCTGTAATCCCAGCACTTGTGAGCCTGAGGCAGGAGGATTGAGAGTCTGAGGCCAGCCTGGGGTACAGACCAAGACTTTGTCTGAAAAAAGAAACAAACAAACAAAGATGTTCGTAGATAGTTTGAGCATGCTCTTTTAAATGCCTATTATTTTCATTCTCATAGTTTTAAAAACAATTTATAAAAGTTGCTCATTTTCTTATAACAAATTAAACAGTGCAGGGATTTTTAAATGGAAAACAACAGGTTTTGTCCACCCCTATTCCCCAAATGGTCCTTGTTTCATTTCCTCGAAGAAAACTTTCTACTGTCTCTAGTTTTATTCCATTTATTGGTGTTCTGTGTAACTCCAAATAATATGCTTATTTCTTATTTGTTTAATTGATAAATCATGCCTTTTGACTCCCTGATCTGAAATATTAGGATTTAGTTTGGCTACTTACTTATTGGTTGTCTTTATACTCTAAATACTTTTACTTATTGTTTCTTCAGGTTTCAACAGTATTTTTTGATTCTCTACTTTATAAAATGGAAATATTAACACTTTTGTTCTTTGATCCACTTACTTCTACCATCTATGTTTAGCTGTAAACTGTATTCAATTTCACATCTTCAAGGTTTGTATCATTTACTTTGTATAGTGCAGCTACAGCCCATCTTCTGTGCTTTGTATATTAGTAAAAGCCCAATAACTTGTGTAATTGTAAATATTTAATGCCAGACCAAGCAGCATGTTAGAGTTTGATTTTGTTGTACAACTCCAAAGTCATGATTCCTGGGCCACCCCATGAGTCATAGCATTTAGGCAAAATAGATCAAATCTCTTTTGCCTCTCCTTAACATCAATTAGTTGATTAAAAATATACTACATTTAAGTTTCCCTCATATTTCATCTGATTTTCTTCCTTTTTTTCTCTTGTGATTTCTGATTTCTTTTTTCCCTTTGAATCTTTTTTTTTTTTTTTTTTTTTTAATGGTGCTGGGGTTGGAACTCAGTTCCTTGTGCATGCTGCACAGGTACTCTACCACTCAGCTGCATTCAGTGGGGGAGCCCCACTCCTTTTATATTTTTTATTTTGAGACAGGGTTTTGCTAAGTTGCACAGGCTGCCTTTGGCTTCCAATTCAAAATCTTCCTGCCTCCTCTTCCCAAGTTGCTGGTATTACAGGTGTGCACTGTGGCACTCAGTTTCCATTTAGTTTTGAAATGTCTCTTTTATACTTTTATGTGAAATCCATGGAAGGTGTCGTTTCAGATCTTTGAGACATCTGTCTTTTAATTTGGGGCCATATTTATTTGTAGACATGTGAGCATATCATAGAATCTGTATTAAAAGGAAATTATAGTTAGTTAAAGATAAAAGAGATCATGGAGCTTGTCCTAATTAACCTCTTCACTTTATAGGACAGAAAACTGAGGCACAAAGAGAGCATGTGTAGAAGTATTTTTGGCCATCGATTTAATTAATGGCACAGCAGAATTAAAGCAAAAGTTTTTTGGCTTTCAGTTTATTGGTCTTGCTCTGTTTCTTCATGCCTTCCCAACCTTGAATTACCCTTGTTGTTGTTGTTGTTAGGTGTCATCGAGTTGTGTCCGACTCATAGGCCCTCATAGGGTTTTCAGTGGCTGATTGTTTTCGGGATTGCCTCCGGAGTGGATTGCCGCATCCTTCTCCCATCCTTGCAGTGCTGGGAATTGAACTCTGGACCTCAGAGACTACAGAGCAGCGCTCTACCAACTGAGCTAAATCCCAGCCCCTGAATTACCCTTAAAGCAGTGAAAATTTTGTTAGTATCATACAATTCCATACAAGGAAGTTAGTGATAATCCTATTGGAGGAATCCTATTTATTCTAGTCGTTCCATTTGTTGTCTTAAACAGTATAGAATGAAATTGATTGTAAATGTTTTTGTTCAAATTCTTGTTTTTTTTAAGGTACTTTATTTTAGCCAACTATCATTTATATTGTTGTTGTTGGGTGTCATCTAGTCCGGTGTCTGACTCATGGTGACTCTACATACAATAGGCAAAACAGTATTGTCAGTGCTTTTCTGTTATTCATAGGGTTTTCAATGGCTGATTGTTTTTTGGGAATGGGTTGGCAGGTCCTTCTCCCAAGCCTACAGCACCTGGTGTTCCCAGGTGGTCTCCCATCCAAGCGCTAACCAAGCCTGACCCTGCTTAGCTTCTGAGATCTAATGGGATCGGATGCCACAGTGGTAAGGCTGCAGGCATCATTTATCTACTATCGTAATAATTATCAGCAATAAGCATCCAGCTGTTAATAATCTCATTCAAACCCCAAGGAAACAGAGAAGTGCATTTGAGATTTTTTTTTTTTTTTGGTTTTTGACTTAACAAAACCTAAGTTTGATAAGATATGAATGACATTAACAGATTGCTAAGTGTACTCTTAGAAAACAGTGTAGCACTGCTAGGTTTTGTATTTGTACATCGCACATTAGATGCAGTTAAAAATAAAAGCAGAAAATAATACATAAAGGTGTCGAGGGTATAGTTTTGTGGTAGTGCTTATGCTTAGTATTTGTGAAGCCCTGGTTCAACTCCCAGCCCCTATCCCCCAAAAAGAAAACATATGAGGACAGAAGCCAGTTTAAAAATATTTTCTTTCTTTGTCTGAAACTTATGCAATGACATTAAAATAGTTGTTCATGTAATATTAGAATAGTTCAGCAAAAGTAATGGTATCAAACTTGAAAGCCCCAACCTGCTGCAACTTAGAGACTTCAGGCAGGAATATCATATGTATTTTGGTAGCAGTTTCAGATGTTGGAGTGAGCTCCTGATATTCTCTTCTTCACTGATTGGATCTGTCAGGATGCTTGGGTTCAACTTAATATGATCAGCCTTTCGTCCTATATGGGGATGTTCTAATACAAATCAGAAGTTAGAGTGACCCATGATGTGGTAGCTGTTTCCAGTTTAAACTAGAAATTTGGTGAGTGCTTTCAGTCGTTTTGTTACCAGGGTCCCTGGCCATAATGGTCTCTCTCTAGGTCTGGCAACTTGCCTCTGTCAAGAGAGAAATGATGTAAAATACATAAAATGGAAAAATGGACTGAATTACAGTTTTGGCCCAAACTAGAGAGAGAGAACCATTGTCAGTTTGTCCCTGCCTTCCTCACAGCAGCACTACAGTTTATAGAAAGGACAGAACAAAAGCCAGGAAATAAACATATGTCAATTTAGCTGTGGCCCCACTTACCAGATCCCAGACCAGGTGCCAGGGTCTGTGGAGGGGGGCGTTTAGGCTTCTAGCATGACATTCCCTGCAAGGTGCTAGAGCTGAAAAAGAAGACTTTCTTTCTTTTTTAAGTCCTGATTCCCAGGGAGCTCCTTTCCTTTTTGGTGTAGTTGTAGTGTGGCTTCCACAGGCTGCTTGTACTTAACAGTGGAGTCTTATCACTCTTTGTGGGCACATCCTCAAAACTGGCAGGAATCCCTGCTTGCTTGTTGTCAGTGATGTTTCATACAGTCTTTAATATTTCAAATTAAAAACATACACAAGGGACATGTTATTGTTAAAGTGTAATGTTTTAATGGAATAGATTGAGGGTGCAGATATTTTAATGAAATTTTCCTTGTCTTCATTTTAAAGAATCCAGAAGGAACTTGCAGAGATTACGTTGGACCCACCTCCCAATTGTAGGTAAGTATTACTGGTTTCTATTTATTTGTATCTTTTGCAGAAGGTACATTTGAACTCTTCTTCTAATGTGTGCTGATTAATGAGTAAACATGTCATTGTGGTTTGGATTTAAATAACTGGAAGATAGTGGTGGTGCTTGTCTCTGTGCAGAAATGGAATATTTAGCAAGGATGTTTGTCGTGGTAGAGTGGAGTTGCCAAAAGTAGTATAATGCAATAACAGTAAGATAATTAAATTACAGGGTAATGCACACAATTATCTTTAGTGGAAGAGGTGTTAGGGCCTTAAATGGTTTCTTTAATGATAGAGTAATAGTGTGTCTAAAATATTTGGCATTTGATAATTATTCAGTTGTTGTTTTGTTAGAAGTTGATTTTTAAAAGTGCAGAAACATTAAGCAGTCTTTTTATATGGTTTAAATTATTTATCTCATGGTCATCGGTTGTGACTGAGCAAGAATGGGTTATTTGAGGCAGTGATGTTATTAAATACAGACACTTTCTCTTTTCATGACCACATGCCCCCCATATTTCTGGTTAGTATTTACTTTGAGGAAATAAAATTGTTTATCTGGAAAGGATTAATATTACACAGGGGCTTAGAGGAAGAGCAGAAAAATCACCTCCTTTATACTATATCTTGGGTACAATAGTTGGAATATGGCTGCTTGACTATTTTAAGACATTTATTTCTGTCTTGATATGAAGTTGGCATTGGAACCAGGCCGACCTGGGGTTTTTATAGTTTAAATTGATAGTCATATGCATTGACTATGAAAGGGCAGATAAAATGAAAATACTTCCAACATTGAATACAAGCAGAATTTATTATTTGGTATGATTTCTAATTTTACTGATCTTATTTTCATATGAAAACAAAGATAATAACCACAAGTATTAATGAAAGTGAGAATTTTTCAGATGGTTATCTTGATAGATGGCTGGGTGACAGCTGTTTCATGCAGGAGAAATTCTGATGAGACTTATATTTGTGGTGAATCTAAAATGGTTCTTTACATCAGAGTCATGTACAGTATATAGACGTGCGATAATGTTCAAAGAAAGTTTCATCCAAATAGAACAGATACTTCTTTGTGTTAGGTAAAGCCAGTAATGTAAGATTTTTGGTCAACACTTAACACTTAGCAATGCTGTTTCAGATTGGACATAATTGTAATTCATGTAAGTAGGTTGGTTTGTGGAGAAACTCCAATTTGAATTAAATGAAAAATCCAGTTTCTTAGGGTAGTTTTTGTTTTAATAGTGTGACTTTTTCAATTCAAAAAAACTATTATAGCACAAAAGTTGTATTAGTACCCTTTTTTATTTTTTTAAACAATTGAGTTGGCAAATACATGAGCTTAATTTATATACTACTTTGCTTAAATTGCCAAACATTTGATTTTGGTTGATAATATTATTGTTAGGTACTGTCCAGTTGTTTCTGACTTATAGCAACGCTCATAGGTTTTCAGTGGCTGATTGTTTCGGGATTGCTTGGAGAGTGGATTGCCAGGTCCTGCTCCCATTTTTGCCATGCTGGGGATTGAACCTGGGTTCTTAGAGAGTGCAGAGTAGCACTCTACCAACTGAGCTAAACCCCAGCTCATGGTTTATCATCAATATGCTTATTTATATTTCAATGAAAATGTGGTTACTATCTTTAGAAAGAGAAATTAAAATGTAATTTTAGTTTGGTTTATTTTTGGCCAAAGTTAACAATGCTTGTATGGTTGATTTTTAAGAGTTCTGTGCTGCTCATAGAATTTGCAAAAATACAGCAAATTAAAGCTGTCTGCCTAATAGAAGGTTTCAGAGTCCCTTACCTAATCAGTATATCACATCTGATTTCAGAAGAAATCATTTCCTTAGTATTTCTTTTGTGTATTATTTCTCCCAGTACAGTTACCTCCCCAAATCCTGCCTTTTGGTTCCTTGGACAGTTTAATCCACTGTCATGGATAAAGATCATGTGTGAGGACCATGTGTGGGTTTCTTGGTTTAGACAGGCAGAGAATGGAGGATTTTATCTATTGGCTGTGTGTAGGTATGCGTCACTTTCCACTTGGAGTGGGGTTTATCCTATTTCCTGAGACCTTAACAGATGAGTGCAGAGTAGAGCCCCATTTTGTGTCTGTCAGATTAGCCATGTGACCTCTGAATTTTGGTGCACCTCTTATATGATATCTGGTTGAAGAACTCTTAGAATCATGTTGTAGGAACTAGTGTGTGTTTTCAGTATCATGCAGGTCTATCCTGTGAACAGATTGGAAATATCTAGTCTTCCTGAACATCATAATTTAGTGTAGACAGACATGTTTAGATAGACATGTTTGTGTAAGGCATTTTCAGTGCCTATACACAGTAGTATAGTATTGGTTCAATTTTTTTTCAGGTTTTGGATAAACTCAATTTTTATTTTATTTTATATTTTTAGTACAGGGGATTAAACATAGGCCTTGGTGTACTTTACCACCATGCTACACCTCCAGCTCCCCTAAATATTTTAAGAGCCTCCAGAAATCATTTAATAGGTTCAGTTATTTCTTCTTGAAGGAAATAAATGCTTCTTTGTTTTCCAGTGTTCTTGTCACACTTTTGTTCTTGAATGAGGTAAAAATGAAATAATACGGTTTTATTTTTGAAGTTGTTTTTCTTTATCAATTTTTTATAACATTACAGTTTAAAGAGTAAATGTTTAAAAACAATAAAAAAGTTTATTATATATTTAAGAAAAAAAGTTCCTGCTCATAAAATCGTGGTCTGGGTCTTGGGTATAAAAAAATCATGCATTGAGTGCAACTTGGTGTATGTTTAGAATATTTCCTATAAATACTAGAATATATTTTGCTTGGACTCCATTCTTATGTTGGATGACATAACTTATATGACATTTGCAAGGACTTTATCCGGTAGCCTCTGCAGATCCACAAATGTTTTCATACTACTAGCTGAGTTAAAGGTATTGAGCTGTTGCTGTAATTGCTCACTACCTCAGTGCTTTGCACACTAGCTTAGCTGATAGCTCATATTTATGCTATATGCTTACAGAGCCCTAATGGGTAGAATCTCTGCCTTTTATAAATAACTACATGTTATGACTTTCACTATTATGCAGAAATCATCAAAAGCTGAGATCTTAAATCTGTGAATGCCAGTATGTTCATTTGTATTTCTTAGGTGCTAGTGGAGAACTGGCAGCAAATGGGTCAGAGGATTTCCAAATTAAAATGAAAATTTTTGTTGTTCAAAGGGTAACTTGCTTTTCTATCACAGAGAAGCTAAGTTCAAATTCTATTATGATCTGATACAACTGAAGATTGTATTAGATTTATGAGCATGGGTGGGAATGCCAGAGGATTCTTATTACTTCTTAAAAATGCACATGAAGGTAAAGTGATTCATTTGAATTTTTAGTCTTCATTCAAATAAAAGGAGAAAATAAAGCAAAAATGGGGAAGTAGAGGTACTTAAATTATACTCAATTTGTGCTTTTTGTTTCTACTGTTGCAAGAGTCTGCTCATTGAACATTGGTGTACTATTTAACTTTTTTTTTTTAAAGCAGCTTCATTGAGATACAAAGTGTCAAACAACCATACTTTTAGGTTGTTAATATATTCATAGATTTGTATAGACATTTAAATTTTGCATTTTGTTTACGCTCAAAAGATAAAACTATATATTTTTGCAGTTATCCTTTCCCCTTTCTTCCCCAAGTCTTCCACCCCCAAGCCCTAGGCAGTAATCAGTCTACTTTCTGTCTTTTTAGATTGCCTCATCTGGGCATTTTGTATAAGTGGAATCATACAATATGTACTTTCTGCAAAGTGTACAATTTTCATTGTAGCATGTTGCAGCATGCATCCTACCTCATTTTTTATTACAGCCAAATAATATTCCATTTTAATGAATGTGCCATATTTTATTTATCCAGTTACAAATTCATGGATATTTATGCAATTCCTGTCAAAATCCCAATGAAATATATCATAGAAATTGATAAAGCTACCCCAAAATTTATTTTTGGCTGGGATTTAGCTCAGTCGGTAGAGAGCTGTGTTACAGTCTCTGAGGTCACGAGTTCAATTCCCAGCACTGCAAGAATGGGAGAAGGACCTGGCAATCCACTCCCAAGGCAATCCCGAAACAGTCTGCCATTGAAAACCCTATGAGGGTTGCTATGAGTCAGATACCAACTCGATGGCACCTAACAACAACAACAACAACAACAACAAAATTTATTTGGAAATATAAAAGATTTTGAATCTTCAAGACGATTTTAGCTAATAAAACCAGCACAGGAGGTGGGCACAGTGGTGCATGGCTGTAATCACTGTGACTCGAGGTGTATACAGAAGGATCACAAGTTTGAGGACAAAGCCAGCCTGTGTAACTTAGTGAGATCCTGTCTCAAAAAGTAAAAAATGGCCTTGGGGTGCACCTCAATGGTAGAGGGTTTGCAAAGCATGTGTGGAAGCCTTGGTTTCAACCTCTAGTAGTGCAAAACAATGAACAAACAAGCGAAAACAAAATTCTCAACACAGGAGGCATCACAGAACCAGACTTTAAATTATATTACAGGGCCATAATGATGAAAACAGCTTGGTATTGGCATAAGAACAGACATGAAGATCAGTGGAATAGAATAGAAGATCCAGATATAGGCTCACATAGTTACAACCAATTGATTTTTGACAAAGGTGCCAGAAATACAATGGAAAAAATAGTCTTTTTAGTAAATGGTGCTGAGAAAACTGGATGTCCACATGTGGAAGAATGAAAATCAATCCATACCTTTCACCCTGTACAAAAATCAACTCAAAATGAATCAGACAGCTCAGTTTAACCCGGGAACTGTGAAATTATTAGAAGACAGAGTACGTGGTACACTTCAACATAGTGTAGGACAGTTTTCTCAACAGAACCTCAATAGCCCAGGAAATAGCACCAAGAACTGATAAATAGGATAATATGAAAGTAAAAACTTCTGTACTGCAAAGGATACAGTTAACAGAGTAAAGACTGAGCCTACAGAATGGGAGGAAATCTTTGCCGTGTATACATTTGATAGAGGGTTAACATCGAGGATATATAAAGAATTAAAAAATTAAATACCAAAATTATAAATAATCCAATTATGAAATGGGCAGTGGAACTGAGCAGTTTTCAAAGGAAGAGATACAAATGGCCAATATATATTTTTATATATATTTGTATATATATAATTATTATATATGTATACATACATAATTATATATGTATACATATATAATATATGTATTTGTATATATATTTGTGTGTATATATACATATATTTTTTTGCATATATATATGCAAAAATGTTCAGTTTCCTTAACTATTAGGGAAATGCAAATCACACCATACTCAGATTTCATGTTACTCCAGTTAGAATGGCAAACATCAACAAAATAAACAACACAAATGTTGGCAAAGATGCAAGGGTATGTGTGTATGTGAAGCCATATTTGTATAGTGTTGATGGGACTGTAAACTAGTATAGCCACTTTGGAAAGCAGTGTGGAGGTTCCTCAGAAAATTAAAAATCAAACTACCATCTGATCTAGCAACTCCACTTTTAGCAACTCCACTTTTAGGTATACACCCTAAGGAAACTAAATCCTTATACCACAGAGACACTTGCACTTCTGTGTTTATTGCAGCACTGTTCACAGATTCCAGGTTGTGGAATCAGTCCAAATGCCTTTCAACTGAAGAACAGATATAAAAAATGTGGTATATATGCACACTATGGAATACTGCACTGCCATAAAGAAGAATGAAGTATATCATTTGCAGATAAGTGGATGGACTTGGAGATCATCATATTATGTGAATTAACACAGTCTCCCAAAAAGAAATTACATATTTTCACTTATATGCAGACATTAGACATGAAGATTATTTTTTCTTTTTTAGTTCTGTTTAGACATTATAAAGGAAGAATAGGAAAATAATTAAAATGGTGTTGTATTATAAATGCCACAGTATATATCTTATTTCTACCCAGAACCTAGTAAGATGCTTGAAATATAGCTGATTTGTTGTTGTTGTTAGGTGCTGTGAAGTCAGGTCTGATTCATAGTGACCCTCATAAGGTTTTCAATGGCTGATTGTTTCAGGATTGCTTCAGGAGTGGATTGTCACATCCTTCTCCCATTTTTGCAGTGCTGGGAATTGAACCCAGGTCCTCAGAGAGTGTGGAGCTGCACTCTATCAATTGAGCTAAACCCCAGCCATATAGCTGGTTTAGAAGTTATATAAAGTTGAAAAAAAAAAAAGTAGAGTATTCACAGTGGCCAGGGGGAGGGAAGGGAGGAAGGGATGATGGATGAAGGGTGAACAGAGACAGATAGATGGGACATAAATCAATAGGTGGGTTATGGATGGATGGATAAAGGAGAGGGAGTATCTTAAGTGACTTAGGATGTCAAAAAAAAAAGAACTCAAATTATTAGACATTGAGATTTCCATTTATGGGCTACTGTAATTAAAAGTATTGGGGTAGGCTTTTAAAAAAAAATTCTCTTTATACCTGTGAGTGGAATTGCTGAGTCCTATAATAAATCTTGTTTTGCCTTTTGGGGAATTTCCGAAATGTATTCTAAAGTGACTATAGTTTTTTACTTTCCTAGTAGCAGTGTATCAGGGCTCTAATCTGTCCATAACCTTGGCAATACTTGCTATAGTCCATCATTTTGAACGCAAGCATCCTAGTAGGCATGAAAGGGTGTTTTATTGTGGTTTTGATTTGCATTATCCTTATGCGCAATGATGATGAACATCTGTGCTTGTACTTATAGGCCATTTGTATAATTTCTTTGGAGAAATTTGGTATTTGTTCACATCTTTGCCCTTTTTCATTTCTGTTGTCTATTTATTATTGAGTTGTAAGGATTCTTTATATTTTTTAGGTATATCCTAAATATCTGATATATGATTCATAAGTATTTTCTTTCCTTATGTGGACTATTTACTTTCTTGGTAGTGAGCTTTGACGTGCAGTTTTTAATTAATCATTATTATCCTTTTTTTTTTTCCCACAGTGTTAAGGATTGAACATAGGACCTTGTGCATGCTAGGCAAGCACTTTACCTCTGAGCTATAGCCCCAGGTATTGTTTTTTGAGACAGGGGCTTGCTATGTAACTCAGGCTCACCTTGAACTTGCTGTGTGCTCCAGGCTGTCATTGAACTCAAGGTCTTCCTGCTCTACCTCCCAAGTGCTTGGATATAGGAATGAGCCACTGCACCCTGCAGAACTTTTTATTTTTGATGAACTCTGATTTGTCTACATTTTTTTTTTGTTGTTGTTTTTATGTTTGATGTCATACCTAAGAAATTGTTTTCTTATCCAAGGTCACAAAGATTTGCATTGTATTTTTCTTCTAAATTTTATAGTTTTAGATTTTAAAATTTGGTCTCTGATCTCTTTTGAGTTAAATTTTATATGTGGTGTGAGGTCAGGATCCAACTTCATTTTTTTGGCTTATGCCTTGTGAATTGCCCTAGCACCATTTGTTAAAAAGGCTATTTACCCTATAGAATTATCTTGACCTCTTTGTTGACGATCAGTGGATCTAAATGTGAAGATTTATTACTGAACGCTGAAGTCTTTTCCAATGATCTGTATGTGTTCTTATTCCAGAAACACAGAGTCTTGACTACTCTCACTTAATAGTAAGTTTTGAATCAGAAAGTGTGAGTCCTGTGATTGGTTTATTTTTCCGTGTCTTTTCTTTATTGTTCAGCATTCTCAGCATAAAAGAGGCCATGACTGGTCAGAAGCCTAACTACTATCTCACCTTGCTGACCATGTGAGCTAATTATTATAGGAAAGTGCATTTTCCAGGTTTTAGTAACTGAAATATATGTAGGGAAAATGGGCCGGGGGTGGGGTCATTTTCCACAACTGTATCATAGAGCAGGAAGTCATTGAGACAGACATTGTGGACAGTGACTCTATATGTTCTTTCTAGGAAGAGAAATCAGTGCAAAACTCTAATTATTGTCAGTAGTTGCTTTTCTTTTTTTGGTTATTGTAAGATTTATGTAGCAGTTTAGCTGCTAAAGGATTGTCCTATATCTTTTCAGTTATTCTGAGATACCCAAGGTTAAGTAAATTGCCCAAGGTGGCCCAGCTAAAAATGGTTGGTTTGGATTTAAACCTACGTTGTTTTTTTAAAATGTTTTTCCTTTGTTTTTCCATGTGTGACTAGATTGAGAAAAACATGCAAAATTACATTTGTGGCTATTTATGGTTCAGTTAAGGAAAAATAAGAAGAAAAGAAAAAATTACACACGCAAATCAGCCAGAAGTATCATTTGTACTATATTTGATGTATGTTTCTGTATTCCTTGAGGCTGTATTTAGCTGGAGCATTTTGAAAAGTAATTTTTTCAAAACAGTGTTTTTTGCCATACCTCCCGTCTGTGTGGGGGGGGGCTGTGCATCAGTGTTACCATTTGTGGCATGTGTATAGGTCAATGGTTTCCTACAGTTGACAGTACCTACCTCAGTGTTTGCACATGTTGTTGTTGTTAGGTGCTGTCGAATCCGTGTCTTACTTGTAGTGACCCGACATACAACAGATGAAACACTATTGTCAGTGCTTCTCTGCTATTCATAGGGTTGTCAGTGTCTGATTGTTTTTTGGAAGTGGGTTGCTGAGTCCTTCTCCCAAGCCTACAGCCCCTGGTGTTCTCAAGCAGTCTCCCCTCCAAGGACTAACCAGGCCCAGCCCTGCTTAGTTGCTGAGATCTGACTGGATCTGACGCCACAGTGATATGGCCACAGGCCATGATTATGCATATATGAACTTTAATAATGCCAGATCGGTTTTTCCCTGTTACTGAACCTAACTCTAGGTCACATTCCCTACAATTTAGTCCCATTGAGGGCTTAATAGTGAATCTGTGCTAGGCCAGGTATAGACTATCAAAAGATACTCAGATGTGGTTCCTAATCCTGAAGAACTGTTTACAACTAAGAAAGACAGAATCATGTAAGTATGACATACTGTAAGTGAGAAGTAGACTTTGGTAGTTTGTAAAAGTTGAGAAATCAATGAGAGAAAGCTTCTTTCAGGAAGGAGATGAACTAGGCTTTGAAGAATGGTTAGGATTTGGAAAGGCAGAAGGAAGCATGGATGGCTTTGGGGAAGAGAATGAGTTGTGGCTGAAACATGAGTGGGAGAATTTGGTATAGTTACTCTTGGGACAGTGAAGTCAACAGGCTGGCTTCCTTCCCATGTGGGAGGTAAAATTTGTTAGGGGCTATCTAGGAAAGGTATTACAATTATCATCCTATCGGTTGAGATTAAAATTTGGAATAAAAGAGAATGGAATTAAGTTTTAATTAAAAATGATGTCATAGAAGTGAATTTCATAATGTATAATATGGAGTAGAGATGGAGGTAAAAAAGAATTAGGGAATACATTATGAAGGCTGTTGTGTGAATACAGGTTCCAGGTATATAGGACCTGGTGATATGAGTTTACAAATGAGAGAGAAAGCCAAGTGTGGTGGTGTACACCTGTAAACCCAGCACTTGGGATGCTGAGGCAGGAGGATCTCTGTGAGTTCAAGGCAAGTATGGGGGAGGTAAAAAGTCTCAGGCCAGCCTCAGCTACAGAGTGAGAACCTGTCTCTAAAAACAAAACAATAACAATGATAATAAAAGAAAAGGAAAAAGAAAAAAAAATGAAAGAGAAAAAAGCGGAAGAAATGAGAAATGTTTTTTAATTGAAAGGCCTTATTTATGGTATAGTTTTGAAAGGCAAAGGTATCAAGAATGATTCTGAAAGAGTGTGGTATTTATAAGCTAGGAAAATGGTGATACTGTTGTAGAAACTGATTTCTTTTTTTATGGCCTTTGCAAATTGATATTGTTTCCCTCTTTAGTTTGGCTGCCCAGAAGCACCTAGCCTTATTTGCCTCACAGTTTTAGTAATTAATGGTATTTTATGTAGAAACCTCAACCCTTTGGTTGTATTTTATTTTCCTTCCATTTTTCCTCCATATATCCATATATCTTCATTTTGTACTGTTATACGACATTCATTTTTATAAGACAGCCCAGAGTCCTTTGGAACAAGGTGTACAATTAGTATATATACAGTAGGAACAACTGAAAGTTTATGTGAATGTGTATTGGTTTGCGGAATGCTGGCATACTTCTTGCTATGGCATCATTAACATGATAAAATTTAAACATACATTGAAGGGCCTATGTTATAGAGTACTGAATTTTTCATACCTCTCTCTCCTGTAAGTGATTGAGGAATATTTTTAATTCACTCTTGTAAGTTCTTGACTTAGCTGCTACAGTATTGAGTGATTTTGCATAGACTTTATGAAGACAAAAGACTAAACAATATTGGACATGTATTAAGTGGCTATATGGAACACTTAACAAGAATTGTTTGGAATAGCCCCTGCACATACCAAAGCTGCAGAGTTGGGGTATATCTGCATTGTGACAGAGAATGAGAAAACATGGTCTTGTCTTACATTCCTTTGGCAGCTTAGAATTTCAAGTTTGTGTGTGTATATATATATATATATATATATTTTTTTTTTTTTTTTTTTTCTCACTAGAGGTTGAATCCAGGGCCTCACATGTACTCTGTAAGTGCTCTACCAATGGGCTGTATGACCAACCATTTTTTAAAAACATATATATTTTTCAGATAGGGTCTCACTAAATTATGTCAGCTGCCTCTGGCCTTGAACTTGCGATCTCCTGTGTCTGCCTCCTAAATTGCTGGGATTACAAGTGTGTACCACCACAACTGGCTTCAAGTTTGTATTCTTGTTTTTCTACCTCCTTTAATGTTTTTTTTTTTTTTTTTTTTGAGGTACTAGTGGTTTAAACTTAGGCTCTTAAGCATGCTTTGCAAACACTTTACTACTGAGCTGCATCCCAGCGCATTTTTAAATTTTTATCTTGAGACAGGGTCTTGTTAAATTATGTAGATTGCTTCTGGCCTTGAACTTGTGATCCTCCTGCCTCCGCCTCCTGAGTTGCTGGGATTACAGGTGTGCGCCACTGAGCCTGGCTTCCTTTTATGATTTTTAAGATTTTTAAAATGAGCCCCTTCATTACTGCCAAGAGTATATGTTTTTTTTTTGCCTTGACATTGAGGCTGATTTTTCGCCTAGGCCACTACCAACTTAAAGCTTTAAGGGGCTGGCTGCCACTTATTTTAGGCAGGGAACATTATATATAATTGTTTTCTGTCTTGTACCTTTACTTCAAAACTATACTCAGGAGGACATAATTATCTCAATGAAATCAACAGAAAATTTCCTTCCTTCTTTTCTTTTTTTCTTTTTCTTTTTTGTTTGATTTTTGGGTTTTTGATGTTTTGAGACAAGGTCTTACTATGTAGTCTTGGCTGGCCTTGAACTTGTAGTCCACCTGCCTCAGCCTCCTGAATGCTAACATTCCTTGCTTATTTCAAAATGTTATTTTTAAAAATCTGCTTTTAGCCATAGACTTAACATTTGTTGGCTAATAAAAATTACTGAGTGATACAGTTCATTTAGTGACCATTATTTGGGGTCATTTAATATTGTATTTTCTTTGTTTTATTCTTTGCCGATTTAAGAATAATACAAGAATGTGTCTGAAAAACATACATTAAATGATCACATTTGGATTATACTATGTAATAACTACAGAACATTTTGCCTGCAGCCATACCACTTTGGTATCTGATTCTGTCAGATCTTGAAAGCTAAGCAGGGTCAGACCTGGTTAGTACTTGGATGGGAGACCCACCTGGTAACACCAGGTGCTGTAGGCTTGGGAGAACGACTCTGCAACCCACTCCCAAAAAACCATCAGCCACTGAAAAACATGAATAGCAGAGAAGCACAGCAATAGTGTTTAGCTTGTTGTACATAGGGTCGTCATGAGTTGTACACCAACTCAATGGCACCTAGCAACAACAGGACATTTTATTAGTGTGCTGAAAATTGTAACTAGTTATTATTTCAGATTTATTACCTAAGCACTTTAAAGTGTCATATTATTCTCTGTTATAATATTTTAATTCTTATAGCTCTTTATATCTTAAGCTATCCTGAAAATGGTATTCTTTTGCATATATAAGTTGTTTCTTTATAGTTATTATTACATTCATCAATTTAAATATTTTTTATCAACTATCCATTATTGGAAATGAAAAGTGAAACTTAGGTTAGTATATTTTGAGAACAATGAAAAATTTTGAGTTTTGCATTTATGTTTTGAAAATTTGTTTTTAAACTATATTTTAAAATGAATGTTCATTTAGAACTGTCGGATTGAATGTCTGCAAACTTTAGGGATTTAATGTTAATGGGATATCTTTAAAGATATATCTGTTTTCACTTGTGTAGAAGCAGTGTATTATTCTAAAATGTCTCATTGGAACAGGGAAAGCCATAAGCTAAAATTCATTTTCTATTCCAGTACACGTCAGGTAGACTCTACGCTAGGCATGTTCAACCTATGGTCCACAGCCTGCATGTGACCCAGGACGGCTAGTAATGTGGCCTCACAAAATCTTTTAATGCCATGAGTTTTTTAGTGTTTATTTTCTTCATGACCCCATGTGCAGTTCCAGTTTTGAAGTTCCAGAGCAATACTGCACATGTTCACAAAACAACACCTTTATAGCATAAGGGGATGGAGCCACAGTATCAAATTCTAACCTTCGAATAAGTGTAAACGTCACAGTCTGTAACGTGAGTCAGGTTATGCTGTTCCTTCCACCCAGTCAATTGAGTGTAATTGGGTTAAACTCAAAGGGATTTGAAGTTGTTCAGAGCCACTTAATGGTGCATCAGAGATTACATGAGTTTCTGGCAACTTGGCAGTAAAACGCAGCAATTGCCAACACTCTTTTTAAAAATCTAATTTATACCAATTCTAGATTATGCACATTGACCATTGCAGAATTTACTTGAGGACTCACTAAAATTGCTACCACTTCCATCAAACCAGATATTGATAGATTAGTTTTACAAAAATCAGGCCAGTTTTCCCACCAATTTTATATTGTTTCATTTCTTTCAACTTTATAATAAAACGTTTAAAAAGTGTCTTACTATGTATGTGCACAAACTATGTTATGCAATTTATGCGCAGCCAAAGACAATTTCTCTATACTCCATGTGGCCCAGCAAGCCAAAAGGTTGGGCACCTCTGGTCTATACATTCTCACCTCTGTGGAAGATGAGATCTAGTAATAATTGGGAATGACCAAAAGTGGAGGCAGAACCTTCATATCAGAGGTTTCTGCCTTGCCCCCTGCCATTTCCTCTGCTTAGAGTCCAGCCCTGCTTCCCCAACACCCACTGCTGTCCCTTCTTCTGATGTTTTGTAGCCCACCTGTTTACCTGCTTCTCCCGCTTGGGCAGGAGCTCTGTCTTTAATCTCTGTTTCAAATCTTAGCATTTAATTGGTATTCAGTGTACCAATGAATGAATGTCATTAATTCAAGTATGGAAGGTACCAGCTGTTGAATATTTCCAGTCTTTGAGGCAATGTGTTAAGTGCTTTATTAGCATTTTTCCTTGTTTTTTTCTTCTCCCTTCATTGGTAAATGATGGTGGAGTCCAGAATAATACAGCATTGGTTTTTTCCATTATGCAACTATTCTATCACTTTTGCTTACACTTTTATCAACTTACAAGATTTATGGAACCTTTTGACTAATACGTAGTAAACTCAAATACATATTTGGTTTATATTTCCCTATTTTTCCAATGTACTCATGAAGTTGCATGGTTTACATTGAGATGATCCACTCCTTCTTTATCCTTCTACATTGATTCTCCTCCTCATCCCACCTTCTGCAGTCTTCACTTCCCTTTGCTAGTTCCCTCCCTCCCTCCTTTGTACTCTTTATATTGTCCCTTGTTCACTAAGTTTAATTGTGCATTTTTTATATATCAACTTATATATAGGATTTTTTCTTCCTTTAAGTAAAATTCTGCTCCCATGTATGAGTGAGAACATGTGCTATTCCTCTTTTGAGCTTGTGCTTGTTTGTTTAAGATGATGTTCTCTATTTCCATCCATCTTGCTGCAAATGACATTATTTCATTTTTTGTTGCTGAATAGTATTCCATTGGATATAGTACCATAATTTTTTTATCCATTCTTCTGTTAATGGGCACCTTCATTTTTATAGCATTTTCTCATCTGATCTTCCTGAGTATCAGCTGAGGCAAATACTAGTTTTAGGCAGAGTTTTGTAGATTGGAAGATAGGCTTAGAGAGGTTAAGTAACTTGCTCCAAGGTCACACAGTATGTAGGTGGCAGAACTAGATTTTCATCTTTTGAGTTTTTGTTGTTTGTTTGTTTTTTGCCATACTGAGGGGTTGAACTGAGGGATTGTGCACACTTTGCAAGCACTCTTCCACCAAGCCCCCAGCCTCTTTTATTTTATTTTAAGAGAGTCTCACTAAGTTATGCAGGCTGGCTCTGGCCTCGAACCTGCAATCCTCCTGCTTCAGCCTCTTAAATTGTTGGGATTACATGTGTGTCACCACGTCCAGCCCATCCTTGGTTTTCCTGACTTAAAGGCTCCACTGTTCTTGAGGTCTTGTTATGCTGTTTCCACTTGCAAAAAAGATTTCGGTGAGTTACTCTAGCCCTTTTCCCATACAATTTCCCTTTGTGTTAGAGGGTTTCCCGATCCCAATAGCCAGTAGCTATTGGTGGCTGATGAGTACTTAAAAGGTGGCTAGTCAAACTGAGAAACTTAATTTTTAATTTAAGTTAATTTAAATTTTATGGCGATATATGACTAATATTGTGTTGGACAACACAGACCTAGAAAAGTAATGCTGTAAGCTTAAACTTGTGCTTATATTTAAACATTGGGGAAGAGTAAGCAGCCTGTTTATTTTTGATGGCCTGCTCCTTTTGACCTTTGACCTTCTTGGTGATGTTTTTAGTTATTTACTTTATGTAAAATTACATATACAGAACTACAGAACCTATGTCTTTGTCTTCTTTCTTCTCTCCACCATTCAGCATTTTGGTTTAGGAGTCAGGAACTCTTAAATATTCTTCGTAAAGCATCAAACACAGTGCTCTACATGTGCGAGATATTTGAGTAAAAGACCTTTGTTACTAATATAAAGTATTAATTGGTTAAATATTTTTAATTTTTTAACAAAATGAAAATTGAGTTCTAAATTGTTTTATCCTTCATTTATTTTATTTTTTTGTGGTAGTAGGGATTGCACTCAGAGCCTGGCACTTGCCTAGCATGTGCCCATCCCCAGCCCATACATAAATCATTGTTTTTATATAGATTCATAGGCTACTGAAACACAAAATTTATGGTCCAGCCCTCTCTCCAGCCCAGACAGAAATGGGGCTTCCCCAAAGAGGTATAATTTAATGAAAAAGCCAGGACTAGTATTCAGTCTCCATAGTTCAGTGTGTTGCTTATCTCATTGATAGAATGGATACATCTTATGCACTTGGAAAATTCAGCTACAACTCAATAAATAAGGAAAATTGAGAGTTTGTATCAATAATCATAAGGTATATTGAAAAGAATTGGGAGCTGGGCATTGTGGTGCATGCCTGTCATCCCAGCACCTCCAAAGGCTATGGCAGCAGAATCATGAGTTTGAGGCCAGAAGGAGCCTACACAACTTAGTGAGACCCTGTCTCAAAATGAAAAAGAAATGGGGAGGGGGGGCTAAGGGTGTGGCTCAGTGGTAGAGCATTTGCCTGGCATGTGTGAGGCCCTGGTTTCAACCCCTCACTCCTGTACTGGGGGAAAAAGTAGGACTAGGGACTGTTTTGCCTGGTGAATCGAGGGGGCCATAATAACTGTGTTTAACTGTTTTCAGAGCCATAAAGTAGGAGGGAGATTTAACTTAGATTTTAGGGAAGAAAACTGGTACTGCTTTTTTAAAGTTAGAGGAAAACCATTTTCTGCTTGATAAAAAGCCTTATCTTTAATCAGAGTTGTCCAGAGACATAATGGGCAACTTCAGAAGGTAATGAGTGGCCCATGGCTAGAGAAATTAAAAATGACTCTGCTTATTTCAGAAGGATTTTCAGGTGTTAGGTGGTAAGTAGTTCTTAGCTGCTGTTCCCTAGAAAAATGAAGCATATTTTTTTCAGTTTTGTCCCCTTCACCCATACATTATGACTGATTTTTCCTCCCTTCTTTGGCCTCTTGGAGCTTTGACAGGTAATTTATATAGCTTATTGGTCTGTTTGTTAGTTATCAGTACCGTATCAGAGTTGATGAGGCTTTTATAGCCTTTACTCAAAATGTTAAAATTTGTAAGAGGAAAATGTCTGAAGAATGTGAGGAAATAAGAGTATGTTGTGAGGATAGGGATCTAAGTTCATATGCACCAGTTTGATAAATCCCAAACTATTACACATTGTTCCATAAATTTCACTTTCCGATAGAACAAAGAGATAAACATATTACCACTAATCAATTGTTGACATAAATTGAACAGTTACATGATTAGTGAATCACCTAATGCAAACTTTTTGAACATTCATTGGGACAGTATACACACCAAGTTTATCAAACTGTGTAACAACCTGTTTAGAATTTGCATGATTTTCCGCTTCTCCCCTTGAGCCTAGAAAAAAATAATATTTGTAGCCTTAGAAGTTGAACACACAGACACACACAGACACACACACACAGACACACACAAACACACACACACACACACTGTTTTTCTTTTTTTCTTTTTCTCTCTTTTTTTTTTTGGCAGTTTCAGGGATTGAACCCAGGTACTTTTGCATGTGCCAAGCAATCACTCTACCACTAAACTATATTCCCAGCCTAAAATAGAACAAACATTAATGAAGAAAATATACAACTTATTGAGGATGCATTTTTTTCTGATGTAAATAACCAAGAAATTTTAGGATTAAAAGAAAACTCAGAAGTTTTGAAGATTTAAAATGACAGAATACATTAAAGTATTGACTTGTAACATACACTGTTTCATTTATGATCTTTTTTGACACAAGGTCTGGCTATGTAGGCCAGCCTGACCTCAAACTCACTTTGTATACTAGGCTGGTCTCAAACTCATGTTCCTCCTGCCTCATTGATTTAAGAAGTGGCATTTTGGTGTCAGGCTCAAGCAAGCAGGCAAATGGAGTCAGAATGTGCAGTCTTTAGGGTTTGCAGGAGTGTGTACCACTACCCAGAGCCTGCAGAACAGGGTGAGGTGGTCTAGAATGAGAGGGAATGAGAAAGTAGAGGTGTAGGGTTTGGGTATCAGGCCCCATTGATGGAGGTGGGGCAGAATAGGACAGGAGAAACATCATTTCTTTCCCAGTTATCATCATGTTTTCCACTTTAACTCTTAACTGGTATCATGGGGTCACAACAGACCTCCAGGTGGGTGCCAGACATGGGGCACTGTAGCACTTACCTAAGTGGGGATATGTGGGGTGTGGGTCCTGTGTGACCCCAGAAGGTAAAGGGTTAAGGTAAAAGATTTGCCTCTTTATGCAAATTCTTGTACATTACTTTGGTAAATGCTCTGGAATAGCCAGGGCTGTTAAATTAACAGTGTTATGGTCTGACTTTACAAACTGCATAGATCTGAAGCATAGGAAATGGAAGAATTTATATTTTAAGAGGCAAACAAAGGAATTCATTGTACTGTTCTGTTGCATTGGTGTGCAAATAGATATTTTGCTTTCTGATAATTTCTTAATATATTAGAACAAACCTCGTCATTGACTCTAAATTTGAGTGGTTATCAGGCACGTCTGGGAGTATCCAAATGGTTCAGACTGTCTCCAGGTGCCTTCAGTTATTACATTACCAGAAGAACCTCATTACAAGTTAGCTTTGCCTGAAAGGTAAAGTGGGCCCCAAAGACAATATTAGAAGTAGCCTTTAATGTTCAGATAGCACGCTTATTCTGTTTCTGATTATCTACATTAATGGGAAATCAGTTCATTCTGTAGTATGTGGTGAAAATACGGAGTATTTAAAAAGTGCCACATTTTCATGGAATTGCAGATGGTAGTCTGACATATTATAATGGATAGAATATTTTAAACACTAAATTCATAGGTTAAATAGCCTCTATCAAAGATGTAAATATAGATGTTATTCAACATTTAATAAACATAAAATTATATGGTAATCATCTAAAATTAATTATTTGGCCTGCCTCCAACTATGCATGGCCAAATGTGTCCAACTTTGAAGCTGCAAAAGCTATTTAATGGTTCTCCCAGTTTTTGAGCTCACTGGGAATGGGTTAGTGGGTTGGTTGCTGATAGAATTTCTGAACAGAGAAGTAGTGTTATGCTGGTTTCTGATGTCATTCTCCATGCTTGAAACATTCTTTCATTCCCCCGTTTGCCACTATTTTAATAAGTAAGATATTTGGAGTGAAACAGACCAAATTCACAATAGCTTTGCCATCAAATCCCCAAAATCCAGTTATGAAAAGTTGAATCCAGTTATGGATTTTGGAGATCTGGGTTTCAGTGTTCTATGTGGAGGGTAGTTGGAGGTGGATGTTCAGATGGACACATGGTCATTCTGTTGGACAAATACTTATTCAGCCCCTCCGTGGTCAGCTCCCTCAGCTGGGAGCCTGGCTGGCAAGTTCTGACTAACCTACAAAGTAGGATGTATATTTTAACAAGTGCACTTTTGTAGGTAAGAGATTAGGCAGGCATAAGTCAATATTCATGTGTCTACAGCATCAGCTTTGTAATTCGGATACAGTCAGGAACTGTTGGGCTTGATGTCCTATAGTCTGCTGGGGGCATTGGAATGAGGGCAGTCTATATCCTTACTGGTCCCTAAGGGCTCAGGTTATGTGTATTTTTTTCTAATTGCTTATTAGGATTAGGTTTGGATTAGGGTAAAATAGTTTTGAGACTAATATGCATTTAACATTAAAGAAATATTTTCTAAGGATACCAAAATCCATGGATGTTCAAGTCACTTACATTAAATGACATACTATTAGTCTGTTCACTATGCCTACCTTCCCTTTAAATGATCTCGAGATTACTTATAATACCTAATACACTGTGAATACTGTGTAAGTAGTTGTTTAGGGACTAATGACAAGAAAGTAAGTCTATAGTACAGACACAGTACCCTCCCCTCAATTTTTTTTTTTTTTTGTACTTAGGGGGTGAGCTAGGGCCTCGCACATATCTTCCAAGTATTCTACCACTGGGCTACACCCCAGACATTTTTAATTTTTTAATTTTGAGACAGAGTCTTGCTGAGTTACACAGGTGCCTCTGGCCTCCAACTTGTGATCTCCTGCCTCAGCCTCCCAAGTCACTGTTATGACAGGCATGAGCCACTGCCCCTAGCCCACAAATATTTTTGATCCTCAGTTGGTTGAATCCTTGGATGCAAAACCCATGGCTATGGAAGGTCGACTGTATATGCTGTGGTGTTCAGGGTCTTGGAAGAAGTCTGATGTGGCTGGATTGGAGGGTGTGAGGCGTGGAAATGTTGTGGCACAAAGCAAAGTTGCAAAATGAGATTGGGGCCACATGGAGGCTACTGAACTAGAGGGCTGTAGTATAAATCTGGAGGCTGATAGTCATCCAGGTGACAGAGAATGATATTTTGGCTTAGGATAGTAGCAGCAGTGATGTAAAGAGGGCAAAATATGAGGTATGGTTTTTGAAAGAGAACTGACAGGACCTCCTGATGGTTAGAGGGCAGAGCCGAGGGCATGTTAGAGGAAAGGAAGAATCAAGAAGTTGGTTTGAGTCTGTTGGGGAAATAGTGGTGCCTGGGATTTGGCTCAGTTGGTAGAGCACTGCGCTGCACTCTCTGAGGTCCCGAGTTCAATTCTCAGCACCGCAAAAGTGGGAGAAGGGCCTGGCAATCCACTCCCAAGGCAATCCCGAAATAGTCAGCCATTGAAAACCCTATGAGGGTCGCTATGAGTCTGATACCAACTCGGCGGCACCTAACAACAGCAACAACTTGAGAATGAGAAAGAAGTGGTGCCTACCAGAGATGAGAAAGATTCATGGGGATAAGTGGTTTGGTAGACAGGATCAAGAGTTCAGTTTTGGATATGTTAATTGTGAAATGCCTGTGGATGCCTGACTGGGGGTGTTGTGCAGTTGAACATGAATTTGGAGCTCAGAGGAGAGCTGGAAATACCAACTTGAAGTTGTCATCCTGAAAGTACTTAAATTGATAGGAACTGATGAACTTGTGTGGAAAGAGTATGGATAGATAAGATGACTCTAAACCAAGCTGTTTAAAACCATAGCATTTAGAGATGGTGGAGGAGAAGCAGCCAGAGAAGTTCCCATGAAGATGAGACAGGGAGTACCTAGTTCTAGTTCTTAATGAGTATATCTAAAATTCAGCATGAGTAAAATTACAAAGTGAATAATGAAGAAGAATAAAGATTGTAATTATTCACTTTTCTCACTAGGAAAGTTATAAGTAAATTAAGGACTGTCTGGTTGCATTGGGATTTCAAGAGTGATTTCTTTTGTATTACCTGTTCAACCAGGCTGCATAATTGGGCTTGGGAGGGCAAGTTTTCCCCTGGGGAAGCAGATACTGCCCATCTGAATGCTGACCAGTCAGGCTCTGGGGCTTAGGAATGCTTTTAAGAACTCACAAATCCTCTTTTTTCCCCTCTGTGGATGGCACACGACTGTGTTGTATTGTGTCATTATTTATAGTCTTTATCTTAATCTAGTGTATTTCTCACTAGAGAAAATAATCGTAGCTGGTAGCATGTCAGTTTATATATGCCTGGCTCTCATCTCTTGGAACATACTATTAAGTGTGGCTGCCATACACTCTTCTTCATTTTTGCCACTGAGAAAGAGCTGTCAGGAACATCACATCTGGAGAACAGCACAGGCTTCTCTCAACGCCAGGTTGGCTTAAGTGTGCTTGCTAACATTTCCTGTGGATGTGTGGGCTGCCTGTCTCTCTCATGGGTCCTGCTGTGTACCTGTGTGCAGAAGCCAAATAGGAGGAGCAGGAGTGGGAAACCTTCTTTACACATGTGCACAGCATGGGCTTTTCCATTTAAACTTCAGGTCTGCCTCCAATATCACATCCTTCTGTGATGTTCTCTGCTCTCAATGTACCCACAGCACCTGTTACTTTGAGTTAGAGGCAGTATTATACAGTGGTTTCTGGTGGAGAGACTTCCTTGGTTATATATGCTGGATATAACCTATTGGTCTAGATGAATGACTTCTCTGTGCCTCAGTTTCTTCATGTATAAAGTCATACTGGGTTGCCTGAGGATTATATGACTTGAATATCTATAAGTCACTCAAAGTAGTACCCAGCACAAAAGGGCTTGGCAATTGTTAGTTGTTGATGCTGTTATTATTTATAAGGCTGGCACATGTCTACTTCATTTGTTTTGAGGATGGTGAAGGCATAGGACATACATCATTCATTATCTTCTTACTGATGTATGTTGCATATGTTGTTGTTGCCCTCAAGTCGGTATCCAACTCATAGCGACCCTCATAGGGTTTTCAATGGCTGACTGTTTCGAGATTGCCTTGGGAGTGGATTGCCAGGCCCTTCTCCCATTTTTGTGGTGCTGGGAATTGAACTCAGGACCTCAGAGACTGCAGCGTAGCACTCTACCAACTGAGCTAAATCCCAGCCCTGTTGCATATAGTATACACTTAAACTCTTTTACACAGTTACTAAGACAGACAACTTCTGTGTTTTATTTTTTTGCAAGAAGCTAAGCATACACCTAAGTATCTTGTTACTTGAGTATGACTCTAGATTGCTTGATTGTCAATATCTCTTAATAAAGGTTTTGCATTTTTGTCTGTGTGTGGACATCTCATCAGCTGGGTTGATATTAATAAAAGGAAGATGATTAGAAAATTCATCAGGAGGGAACATTTGCTATTTTATCATCAAATCATTAGTTTTTCATGTTTATAAAACTCATTAATTGGGGTTATGTTTATTGTCAGTTAATTTTTTTCCTGGAAATGTAATCTTGTTTTTACATTAATTATGCTCAGTATGAGGCACTTTGCTTCATTCTCATATTATGTGAAATTGTGCCAGTCTTATGTCTCTTAGCATGGCCTACCTCCTCAGTAGTTTAGGAGACTAATAGTTTTTGAGGGGTATAAGCTCCTACTTAAGCCAAAAAAGTATTTTGTACAATGCATTTGTGAGCAGAGTTGTTAATGATTTTCTTAGTATTTCTTCAGAAGATGAGCTTACAATTTATACTTAAGCTCTTATACAAGTTCCTGAGAGGAAAAAGATTTATAAATGTTTTTTAGTCTTTTTCAGTTTAGTTTGTCTTCTCTTTGGTGATACAGCTCAAGAACCATGGATACATTCAATATTCATGGATTGCATGGCATTTTAATCAGTCCATCCACAAGAGCTCAGTGCTGTGCAGACGTGGGATGTAAGATGTGTCTCATCTTTTTAGGAATTTATCATTTTAATTGTTGGAAAAAGTCTACTCACTTGAAATAATTAGAGAAAAGTATTAGAAAGCATACAGAAACAGTGTGTGATACTAGTAAGATAATTCATTTAGCTGTTTTATTTATTCACCAAAAATCGTACTAAGCCCTTCTCATTGGAGTGAAAAGTTCTGATTTTTAATACAAGGTCTACCACTGTGAAATTGAATGAATCTCTTTCCTTTACTCTGCCTACTTCGTGAGATTGAATATGACAATATATATGAAAGCTTCTACAACACTAAATCATCATTCAAATTTTAAGAATTACATATTGCTTTATTATTTGAGGTAACAAAAGAAACAAAACAGTGAGGGTTGGAATGGTTAGGGGGTCTCAAACTGAACAATGAAGGGTCAACAGGATTTTCTACTAAAAACATCAGGAGTAAAGGCTGTTTTTAAAAGTCAGTACACAGACCTATGGAGGCTTGCGTGCTGCTGTGATGCTGAAAGCTATGCCACTGTTAACTCAGATACCTGAGTATCTGAGCAGTATATTGATACCACTGCAGCAATATATTGATACCATCAGGACCACCCATGTTAGACAGGTTTCAGTGGAGCTTCCAGACTAAGACAGACTAGGCAGAAGGACCCAGCAGCCCACTCCAGGAACAATTAGCCACTGAAAATCCTATGAATAGAAGAGTAACACTGTCAGATATAGCTCCAGAAAATGAGCCCCCATGTTAGAGGGCATTTAAAAGACAACTGGGGAAGAGTTGCTTCCTTAAAGTGGAGTCAGCCTTCATGATGGGAATGGAGCAAAGCCTCTGGGGCCTCCATTTGCTGATGAGGCATGACACAAAATGAGAAGAAGCAACTGTAAACTCCCCTTAATAATAATTGAAACATGGAATGTATGTCATATGAACCTATGAAAATAAATCATCAGACAGGAAATGGAGCACATAAACATCTATATTGTAGGCATCACTGAGCTAAAATGGACTGGCATTAGCCATTTTGAATCAGATAATCAAATAGTCTATTATGCCAGGAATGATAACTTAAAGAGAAATGGGGTTGCATTCATCATCAAAAAAGTCATATAAGATCTGTCCTGCAGTACAATGCTGTCAGTGATAGAATACTATCCATACATCTACAATGAAGGCCAGTTAATATGACTGTTACTCAAATTTATGCACTAACCACTTAGGCCACAAATGAAGAAATGGAAGATTTTTACCATATCTTGCAGTCTGAAATTGAACATGCAATCAGGATGTATTGATAGTTACTGTTGTTTGGAATGCAAAAGTTGGAAATAAAGAAGTTGGAATATATGGCCTTGGTGATATAAATGATGTTGGAAATAGCATGATACAATTTTGTCAGACCAATGAGTTTGTATTGCAAATATGTTTTTCACCAACATAAATGGTGACTATACATATGCAACTCTCCAGACAGAACATGCAAGAATCAAATTGATTATATATGTGGAAAGAGATAGAAAAGCTCAATATCAAAAGTCAGAATGAGACCAGGTGCTGATTGTGGATTAGACCATGAGTTGCTCATTTGCAGGTTCAAACCGAAACTGAAGAAAATTAGAACAAAAGAGTCCAGGTATAAACCTGAATATATTACACCTGATTTCAGAAACCGTTTTAAGGCTAGATTTGATGCATTAGACACTAATGATCAAAGACCAGATGAGTGTTGCATGACATCAAAGACATCATTCATGAGGAAAGCAAAAGGTTATTTAAAAGACTGGAAAAAAGAAGAGATGAAATTACATGTCAAAAGAGACTCTGAAAGTTGCCCTTGAATGGTGAGTAAAGTGAAAGGAAGGCATGAAAAAGTTAAAGAACTAAATAGGAGAAAGCCGGGCATGGTGGCACACTACTGTAATTCCAGCAACTTGGGAGGCAGAGGCAGGAGGATCGTAAGTTCAATACCAGAGGAAGTCTGCATAATTTAGCAAGACCCTGTCTCAAAAATTAAAAAAATGGGCTGAGGGTCCAGCTTAGTGGAACAGCACTTGGAAAGCATGCAAGTGTGAGGCCCTGGATTCAACTCCTAGTACTGCAAGGAAAAAAAAAAAAAAAGGAACTAAATAGGAGATTCCAAAAGGCAGCTCAAGAAGACAAAAATCAAATTTTATAATGACATGTGCTAAACAGCTGGAGATAGGAATCCAAAAGGGAAAAACACACTCTGTTCTTCTAAAGCTTAAAGAATTGAAGGAAAATCAAGCCTTGAATGGCAGTAGTGAAGGATTCTACAGGGAAACTGTTAAATGACACAGGAAACATCAAAAGAAGACAGAAGGAATACAGTCATTATACCAAAAGGAATTACTGCATGACCAACCATTTCAAGAGGTAGCGTATGATCAGGAACTGATGGTACTGAAGGAGGAAATGGAAGCTGCCTGAAGACATTGGTGAAATACAAGGCTCAAGGAATTGGTGGAATACCAATTGAGATGTTTCAACAAACAGATGCAACACTGGAGGTGCTCACTTGTCTCTGCCAAAAGATTTGGAAAACAGCTACCTGGCCAACTCACTGGAAGAGATCCATATTTGTTCCTATTCTCAAGAAAGGATCCAAATGAATGTAGAAATTATTGAACAACAGCACGTGCAAGTAAAATTTTGCTAAAGATCACTCAAAAGTGACTGCAGTAATATATTGATGGTAAATTTCCAGTAAATCAGTCTGGATTTAGAAGAGGGCTTAGAATCAGGGACGTCATTGTCCATGTCAGATGGATTTTGGCAGAAAGCAGAGAATATCAGAAAGATGTTTATCTATGTTTAATTGACTATGCAAAGGCATTTGACTGTGGGGCACAACAAATTATGGATAACATTGTGAAGAATCGAACACCAGAGCCCTTAACTGTCCTCCTGACCTGTACGTGGACCAGGAGGCAGTCATTTGAACAGAACAAGGAAACACTGCCTGGTTTAAAGTCAAGAAAGATTTGCATCAGTTCTGTATCCTTTCACTGTACCTCTTTAATCTCTATGCTGAGCAAATAATTCAAGAAGCTGGAGTTTATTCAGAAGAATGTGGCATCAAGATAGGATGAAGACTCATTAACAACCTGCGTCATGCAAATGACCCAACTCTGCCTACTGAAAATGAAGAGAATTTGAAACATTTACTGATGAAGATCAAAGAATACAGCCTTCAGCATGGATTGTGCCTTAACATCAAGAAAACAAAATCTTATAAGTGAATCAGTATGCTACATCATAAGTAACAGGGAAAAGGTTGAAATTGTCCAAGATTTTGCTTTATTTGGATCTACAGTCTACACCCACAGGAGCAGCAGTCAGGAAATCAAAGGACACATTGCATTGGGAAAAGCTGTTGCAAAAGACGTATTTAAAGTGTTGAAAAAGTAAAGATGTCTCATTGAAGACAAAAGTGCACCTGACTCCTGCTATATTTTCAGTCACATTCTATGGTTGTGAATGCTCGACTTTGAATAAGGGAAGCAGGAGAAGAATTGATGCTTTTGAATTACAGTGCTGAAGATGAATATTGAATATACTATGGATTTCCAAAAGAACCAACATATCTGTCCTAGAAGAAATACAAACAGAGCACTCCTTGGAAGCATGGATGGATAGAATGCATCTTATGTATTTTGAATGTGTTGTCAGGAGAGACCAATCCCTAGAGAAGGACATTATTTTTGGGAGAGTGACAAGTCAATGAAAAAAAGGAAGACCCTCAACTAGATGGATTGACACAATGGCTACAACAATGTGCATAAACAGAATTGAGGAGTGTTTTGTTCTGTTGTACATAGGATTGCTATGAGTTGGACCCTACTCAACAGCATCTAATAACAACAACATGCCTCCTTATGGACCTTTTCTACTACCAGGGTGAGGCAGATTAGCCTAGAGCTGTGGCACTTACCAACAACATAGAGCTGGGTACAGTGGTGCATGCTAGTGGTGCATGCCAGTGATTGGGGAGGCAGAGGGAGGAGGATGCTAGTTCAAGGCCAGAGGCAGACTGTGCAAGCTAATGAGACCCTGTCTCAAAATGGAAAATAAAACAGCACTAGGGTATTTAGCTCAGTGGTAAAGCACTTGCCTAGCTTTTGTGAGGCCCTAGGTTCAACTGCACAGTACTGGGGGAAAAAAATGTCATAACATAGGATTAATGAAGTGGTTTGAAAAGTTTTAGTAATATGGAAAAATTATCCGATTGTCTTTTTAGAAGGTGAAATGTTCTGCATGGGTGGATTTATTGAACAATTAAAGTGTATCTGAATTTCCATTTTTTTTTTCATTTAAAACGTGTTTTTAAAATGTTTTACATTTCGCTCCTCTGTAAACCAGAGTATACTGAGTTTAGCATTTCCTTGTCAGTTTCAGACCTTATTCTGAACTCATGATACTGTAATATACTGATCAATTATGGAACTTAGGATACTGAAATATAGGGATCAATTTTGCAACTCCTGAGTTATTGAGTTACATAAGGCATTTGTCTTAGGCCCTCAAAAGAGACCTCAGACTATTGTCATCTAAGAAGCATGAGATCTAATTCAATTGCCATAAAATTCATCCTAACATCTACATTTTATTAACTGGCAACTACCTTTTTTCATTTAATCTATTGACAACCTCCTCCATTTCACTTGTCTAAATTTCAGTTCCTTAGCTAGCAGTTCTTCTGGGGCTTAGTTTTGTTTTATTTATTATAAAGTTGTGCTAGTGCATTGGCCATTTAAAAAGTTTGTTTTTTTTGTTTTGTTTTGTTTTGTTTTTCAGCCAGGCATGGTTGCACATGCCTGTAATCTCATCCACTCAGAAGTATGAGTCAAGAGGATTGTAAATTGGAAGCCAGAGGCAGCCTATATAATTTAGCAAGACCCGTCTCAAGATAAAAAATAAAAAAAGGGGCTGGGAGTGCCATTCAGTGGTAGAGCACTTGCAAAGTACGCTCCAGGCCCTACATTCAATTCATCAGTACTGCTTAAAAAAAAAAAAAAAAAAAAGGAAAAAATTTTTTCCTATATGGTTGTTGGTGGTGTTGTTAGGTGCCGTCGAGTCAGTATCCAACTCATAGCGACCCTCTGTACAACAGGGGAAACACTATTGTCAGTGCTTCTCTGCTGTTCATCAGGTTTTCAATGGCAGATTGACTTTGGGAGGGGGTTGCCAGGTCCTTCTCCCAAGCCTACAGCTTCTGGTGTTCCCAGGTGGTCTCCCATCCAGGTACTAACCAGGCCTGACCCTGCTTAGCTTCCGAGATCTGACGGGATAGGATGCCACAGGGCTACAGCTGCAGGCTCCTATATGGTAAAGAGCCCTATATACCTGAATGACTCAGTAGTTCCAGAATTGATCACTATATTGCAATATCATAACTGAAGTAAATGATAAGGTTCTAAACTAACAGGAAAACATGCAGCGTGGTATCCCCTATTTTAGAGGAGTGGGAAAAGCTTGTTTGTAAATAGCTAACTTGAGTAATACTGATATATGGCCACATGTGGCCACATGGTGATTAAATATCAATACTCAGTTCTGATTTTACCATATTATCCTTAAGAAATGAACATGTAAGTCCAGTGTGGGGGCTCATGCCTATAATTCCAGCAGTTGTGGAGGCTGAGGTAGGAGGATCACAAGTTTGAGGCCAGAGGCAGCCTGTGCAATGAGACCCTGTCTTGAAATCGAAAGTAAGATATGGGCTGGATGTGTGGTTCAGTGGTAGTGTGCTCGCAAAAGCATGTGTGAGGCACTGCGGTCAAGCCCCTAATACCACAAAAAAAAAAAAAAAGAAAAGAAAAGAAAAAAAGAATATGTTATTTTATTCTGATGAAATCTCTCATTAAATAGTTTGTGCCTGTGGAATGCAGCAGCACTATTTATACCATTATGAATGTGTCACGTTTACTACATCTGGTGTGAAAGCTTCAGATGAAGTCTGACAGAATCTTTTGTCATTTTCATTTCTCAGCATTATACATTTATCCTAGGGGTGACTTAAGCCCTTTGTATTATTGAGCAGTGATTATTTGAATAACCTATTTTGTTTGGTACCATTCATTTTTAACTGAATAGTAAATGAAGTTATCATTCTGTTAGGTGTAAGTTGAGTTTTTTCTAGAGTTTTGGAACTTTGAATGATGGAGCATTATTTGGATGTCCTAAATGACAGTTAATAATAGAGAAAATTTATATTGATTAGTAGTCAAGCATGTTAAAACTTAAGGTATATTAAATTGCTTAAATTTTGTTTTGTGTAGCTATCTGCAAAATTTATTTACTATGTGTATAGCTCCCTACTTAACACTACATTTGAATGTTTAATAATGCATCAAAAGTAATGAGTCCCAAATTGAGTTCTTTTGATTTTCCCCTGAATCTCCATCACCCAGAGTCTTTTTTCCATTTGAGTTAATACCAACTCTGTCTTTCTAGTTATGCCCCAAACTTTGGAGTCATCCTTGTTTCTTTTCTTTCTCTCTTGCTTTGCATTAATTTTGCCAACAAATTCTTTTGATCATACCTTCAGAATATATCTGGAGTCTAATCACTTCTCAGTTTCTTAGTTGTTACTATTTTGATCTAAGCTATCTTCATTTCTTGATTGAATTATTGCCACAACCTCCCAAAAGGTGTCTCTGCTTCTATCCTTCCTTCGCTGCAGTCTATTTTTAGTATGAGAGCCTTGCTAATCTTTTTTAAATGAAAGATCATTTATGCCTTGAATTCCCATTACAATGGCCTGTGGAAGTGCTCAGGTCCCATATTGTCTCCCTCTCCTTACCTCTTTCTTGGTCACTCTGCTCCTCCTACACTGTCCTCTTCCCTTAGCTCCACCTTTAGGTCTTTGCACTGGCTGTTTCCTATGTGTGGATTGCTCTTTTTCTTTTCTTTTTTTTCTATTTATTTCTTTTTTCCTTTATTATTATTTAATTTGCATACAGAATAATAAATTTCCTTATGTGATTTTCTTTTTTTATTGGAAAATTTTAATGTATACCTTAATGTGATTCATTCTGACATGCTTTTCATTGTGACATTTCCATATATGCATTTTGTTGTACATTATTCATATAGGTTTCCCCTTACCCTCTTGTGTGCTTCCTCCCCCTATTCCACCCCCCCATCAAAGACTTCTCTTCCATTTACTTGTCTTTTTATGGTAATATTTTTCCATATATCCTTGGGTTCTAGTTCTGTTTTAGAAACTTTTTCTGTAGTGAACTTTTTTTTACCTTGTCAGAACTATTGCATGCATTTTCTAGACCATCTATAATAATACCATTCTTAGCTTTTTTTTCCTTTTATTATGATCCGACCTTTGTATAGGATTTTTTCCTTCTTATAATTTTGATTCTCCTCCCACATATGAGTGAGAACATGTGGTGTTTCTCTTTCTGAGCTTGTGTTTGTTCACTTAAAATAATTTTCTCCAATTCAATGAGTTGCTGCATGACTTTTTCCTTCACCTTCAGTATATCATCCCAGCAAGGCCTACTGTGATCTCTGTACCTTAGCATACCCTATTATTTTTTAAACTCTGCCCTGTTTCTTTCCATAGGATGTAACACCTAACACTTATTTCTATCATTTATCTGTTGTTATGTGTGTCATATATTCTCTCCTATCAGAATGTGAATATCCTAAAGGCACTGAGAGTTTCAACAGTGCCAGGAACACAGAAACTGTTTAGCAAATTTCACTTTATTGACATATATTGGCAACAAAACATTATTAGTATCACAGAAGCTGTCCTCGTTTTTGATTCACATCTCCCCTCAAGTGTGATTTTGTGTGTGTGTGTGTGCACGATGGTTCATATATGGGCCTTCACAAATGCTGGGAAAGTGCTCTACCATTAAGCTACATCCCCAACCTTCCCATGGTATTTTTAGGTACTTTAAATGTGATTGGATATTATTCTCATACAAATGAAGGTCTATTGTATAGTAGTACTCTGTTAAATAGAATTTTGTTCTTCAGGTAAGGTGAGAGATGCTGATATCCTCTATCTTATATTTTTCAGTATAGTCATGAGCAGTCCACAAAGCCAAGATGTTCATTCAAATAGAAAGACTTTGTTGAGTTTGTAGAAGTGTGTTTTAAATCATTTCTACAATCTTTGTTTCTTATAAGTCGTCAAATGTCACAGGGATGGCAGCCTTCACCATTTCACTAGAATTGTTATGATTTGGATGATCATTTTACACTATTGACAATGTGGAGGAATATGTGGTTGTCACTTTGAAAAGTGAAGCAGTACATGCTGTGAACACAGAAGTCTCTCTGTTGAGAAAACATTGATTTTTGCTGTTAAAGTGACATTAAATTAATAAATTAGGTCAATAACCCCCCAAATCCTTATAACTTACCATAACTTCTTTACTTGAAAATAGTTGTCTTTAGTTTCATCTTCCATGATAACACTCCATGTCACACGTCACTGGTGATGTGGCGATTTCTGTCAAATAAGAAAATCATGGTGTGTCCTCATCCACCTTATTCACTGGATCTGGCACTGTTCAACTTCTGGCTCTTCCTTAAAGTCAAAAAGATGATGAAAGAGAAATGTCTTGAATTAATTCAGAATATCAAGGCAGCTATGACAGTGGAACTAAAGACACTCATGAAAGAGGACTTCCACAAAGTGGCCAGAACTGTGAGATAACTGTCTTCGAAGCAGGGGGAGTATTTTGAGGATTAATGACAATGTGTCTTTTACTATAATAAAAAATTTTTTAAAATTTAAACATTCACCTTATCTTCTGATCACATCTGTCTGTGTGTGTGTGTGTGTGTGTGTGTGTGTGTGTGTGTAAAATAAGGGCAACTTCAAAGAAAATTTTCAAAAGACACTGTCCTAGTTTGGTGTTTTAATAAATAGAATTCTTCACTTTCTTCACTAGCACTAGCACTAGCATATGGAAAACAGTTTTAATATTAATAAATAAAGTCACCATTGCTTGAGCACTCATTATGTATGAAGTCACATGTTTCCTCTTTTATGTTCCCTGCAGTTCTATAATGGCAGATATTACAGCTTCATTTTTCTAAGTGCAACTGTCCATGACTTAACAATGGTTTGTCTTATGATTTTTCTGACTTTAGCATGGTGTGAAAGCAATGCGCATTCAGTAGAAAGTGTGTTTTGAATTTTGAGTTGTAATCTTTTCCCAGACTAGGAATATGTGAATGATACCTTCTCTCTATGTTTGGCAGTAGCAGCGAGCTGCCTCTCCCAGTCAGTCATGTAATTATTATAGAAACAACTGGTGTCCACTTGGGTATTGTGTTGCTGAGCTATGGTGCACTAAATGCATTTTTGACTTGTAATATGTTGCGTTTTGATGGGTTTGTTAAGACATGGTCTCACTGTAAATCAAAGAGCATCTGTTTGTACATTCAGTCTCTAAGCCTCCCTTTTCCTGTGAGACCTCAGGTCTTGGGCCCTTTCCCCTGTATCATCCTCCTCCCCACCACCTCCTGGCTTCTTCCTGATTTTTATTTTGTATTTGATCTTCTGAATTTTCTCCAAAGAGCAACATATATTCATTTTTAAGTAATGGCTTTGTTTAAGAAAGTAAGATACTGTTAATACTACTTTATAGCTCAGCAAAAAATTATCATTTTTTCAAGTTTGCCTATGTTTTAAGCATTGATTAGATTAAATGAACTTTTGAATACCTTTGTGGTATTTTAAAAATCTGAAATCAGGTGTTTACAAGTAGTATTTCATTTCTTAGCCTTAGGGTTTTAATAATAAATTCTTCCAAGTAGTTTTCCTGTAAATACTTAAATATAATAGGTTGTAGCACATTTTGTTCCACCTCATGCCTATTTATATAACATTATAATACTTTAGGAACTTTCTTTATCTTGCACATTTATTCATCTTTCACTTGGTATTTTAGCTGCCACTGCGTATCACTGATCCAGCTAGAAGGGTTCCCTCTTCCTTCAACCATGGAGGTTATTAAAAAATATGTGCAACTTTTAATTTATCATTATGCCAATTAAATATCTAGGTAGGAAGATATCTCCTGATTTTCATTGGAAAAAAATTCAAGTGAAAAATTTCAAAACATGCTTAGATTAATAAAAGACATAGGAGAAACTTTCAAGCTGAGTATCCATTGTGCAAAAATTTAAGCATGAAAGACTAAATGATCTTTAATAATGTTCTCACCATATGTTAGCAAATTCATATTTGCATATAAAGATAGATTAACATCTAGCTTTGTGTGAATTCCATTTTGCAATATACATCCTTTTCTTATAACAAGTTATATCCTCTTTGTGCTGTCAAGTTTTCAGTATTTGTGTTCATTACACTCCTTAATGAAGATTTTTACAGTCAAAGTGGAAGAGGGCCAACTTTTTATTGTTAGTGCAGCAGCATAATTAACCATACAAGGTTTGTTTATTATAGCTGAGTACTAGAACAATACTTCAAAGAGGAAAACATACAGAGAAGATTAGTAAATAACAGCAGTGTATGAGGCTGGCCAATTGCAGTAGTGCCTTCTTTGGGTAGTTCTTGAAATCCTGAGCACATGCTAATGTTTTACATATAATAGGAATTAAACTATATCATTTTAATTGCCATTTCTATTGCATTGTTACAAGGGAATAATGGAAATTTTGCTTGGATAAATGATTATATTGGAGAAGTATAATGTATACACTTGTTCTGAAAGACTTTGAGCTCTTTTATCCAAATGGATAGTGTTGAAGGGATAATGAAAACTCAAAGGTCAAAATTTTATTTGGCTTTTCCTGAATCTGACCTGAAGCAAAATTATACATGGCAATAATTAATTTAAAAATGGAATAAATGTTTGCAACAGGGCCAATACCATGTAGAGAAGTTAGGGCTTTGTATTTTCTGGGGAGGTCTTGATTTCAGCTACTTCTGTTTTCTTTGTGTATAAATACAAAAGCTAAAGGGCTATTTGAAAGAAATCCAGATTATAATTTTATTTACATAAAAATGAGTATAGGTTTAAAAACAGTCAGAGCCCATTATTGTCTGGTAAAAGAGTATATTGCTGATAAGTAGGTCTTACCTTTGAAACAGGTACAAAGGGAATATTACGTTCTCATGTGGCAGACATAATGCTAAATATTGTCATATTCTCATTGATTTATATTTCATACCCTCCTGATCATCCTCATTTTACAGTTGGGGAGACTCATTCTCAGCTTACATAATTGAAGTCACACAAAACTAAAATTGAGATCCTAACTTTAACTTCCATTTTCTTTCTGTTAAGTCATTATAAATGACTAGCAACAAAGAAATCATGAGAGGACATAATTTCTTCAAAATTGGCTGAATTGGCACAGAGTATTGGTAGTCTTTAATTAAATACTATATCAAAACTTACTATAATGAAGTATTATAGAACTTAGTTCTTAAATGTAGCAATTCAAGTAGTAGGGGACTTTTAATATTCATAATAATAGCATGAATAATGGAAGTCATCAAACTAAGCAAGCAGTTTCATCTAGTGATAATATATTACATTAGAGTAGTATTTTATTGTTTTAATGAGTACTTTTGTATCTCCTGGTGCCTTAAACCTTTAATTATATCTGCCAAATAATCTGTTTTGTCCCCTTTTGACCTTTCTAAAATGAAGAAAAACTCATACTTCTTTGAGTTTAGGAAGTGGCTTTTGCATATTTACACACACGGGTCTTTCATCCTCCCACCAACTCTTAGACCCATAACTGTTAGGAACTTACAGATAAATAGGTGGATGAAGGATAAGTAAAAGGTTTCAAAAAGAGAAGCAACAGGCTTCAGGTTGTTTTTAGGTGCTGTTGAGTTGGTGTCTGACTCAGTGACCCTATGTACAACAGGCGAAACACTGTCATCAGTGCTTCTGTGCTATTCATAGGGTTTTCAATGGCTGATTGACTTTTGGGAGTGTGTTGCCAGGTCCTTCTCCCAAGACTACAGCACCTGGTGTTCCCAGGCCGTCTCCCATCCAAGGACTAACCAGGCGTGACCCTGATTAGCTTTCGAGATCTGATGGGATTAGAAGCCAAAGTGCTAGGGCTGCAGGCAGGGTTCAGGTAAATAGAGAGTAAAATGTATTTTAAGTTTCAAGTACCTGGCTATTATTAATTAAAAATGAAACATTTTATGTCTTTTTTCTTTTTAAAACATAGTGGTATGTGTGGGTTTTCCCAAGAACTGTAACAACTATAACAAATCATGTGGGTCATTGCTTGGTATGTAGTAGGCATTTGTTGTTGTTATTGTTAGGTGCCGTCGAGTCGAGTCCGACTCATAGCGACCCTATGTACAGCAGATCGAAACACTTGCCGATTCTGTGCCAGGCAAATGATCTTATTTATGTTTAAGCCCATTGTTGCAGACACTGTGTCAATCCATCTGGTGGAGGGTTTTCCTCTTTTGTGTTGACCTGCCACTCTCCCTTAGTCACTACTTATTAAGTGAACCAATACTACAATGTAGACTTGTTGTTGTGTTGTTAGGTGCCGTGGAGTCGGTATCCGACTCATAGCGACCCTCTGTACAACAGGGGAAACACTATTGTCAGTGCTTCTCTGCTGTTCATAGGGTTTTCAATGGCAGATTGATTTTTGGGAGGGGGTTGCTATGTCCTTCTCCCAAGCCTACAGCTTCTGGTGTTCCCAGGCGGTCTCCCATCCAGGTACTAACCAGGCCCGACCCTGCTTAGCTTCCGAGATCTGATGGGATCGGATGCCACAGGGCTACCGCTGATTTTTAATAATTTTTTTCAAAAAGCCAGTTTCCAAAGAACACAAAAAGAATGTAATTGCTGAAATGTCATAAAACTAGACTGGTTTTATATTATTACTCTCATGCTATGTTATCTTATTCTTTATCATCTGATATTTAAATAAAAAATAACTTTGTTATGTATTACTTATGTCTCTGAGTGTATAATCTTTTTAAACCAGTGTTATTTAAATGTAAAGAGAAAGAATCCTTTCACATTACTGAAAATGCATTTCTTTGACAGTGGGGGTAAATTTAGAAGCTCATTTGCAAAACAACTTTCTGTTACACCTCTCTTCTAGAAATTAGCTTATAAAATAATTCTGACATTTACTGCTTTCTCCTTTTCTTTCTTTTATGAGAATAACTTTGTAAAATCATTTGCAGATTCATATGCAATTTTCCATTTTGTATTCAAGTAGCATCTCTAAAGACTAAGTTGTAAAAGTCTTAGTGTTATATTTTGAAATAGTAATATTGCCATGTAAAAAATTGATTAGCATGACACTGTGGAGGGTACGTTGCATATGATAAGCAAGTACATTTTTGCCTTCAGGTCCCAATTATAAATTTGTCCTTCATTTCTCTCTTCCAGAAGTATAGATCATGGTGCTCATTTTTCTTTTTTGTAGTTGTATACGTTTTTCTTCCATCAAAAAATCAGTTACTGGGCTGATAGATGCCAGCTTCATATATTTCTTTAGGTGGTTTAATTAGCTGATTGTCTTAATGACAGACATTTGATACTCCTTTTGAATGGGAATACTCATCAGGCAACATGGCCAGAATTATCCCACATCCTCACTTGTATCCTTCTCCTTTTTAATGGCTAGGAAAGGAGTTTCTCTGATGTTTTGCTGAGACTGCATCTTAATTCTCCAGTATAATCCTTGATTGAATGATTTGGGGTTCGGGTGAAGTGTGAAATTGTTCCACAGACTTTTGGTTCTGCCAGCCAAGTAAGTTGTTAAAAATTTAGAACATTCAGCACAGAACCATCCTGTGATCAGCTTGCTTATGGAAACTTCATAAAAGAATGTTTCACATTATAGAATTAACAATGTATAAACATTAAAGTGGTAGAGCTCAAGAGCCACTGTTAGAATTTTTAGGACAAACTTTATCTCACATGCATTATATCATATTTAACTTGTGTAAATTCATCTGTGTATACTTAATCTTTACTAAAATGAGGAGAGAACATAAGTGAGAGACATAGAGGGTTAAAGAGTGCAATGAGCATTAGTCAGTCAGTCCTTTCATTCTGATCAGTGAGTGGTGCTCCTGAGAGAGAGATGGAGTTGTTTCAGTTCCCTGAGTGTGGCTTTCTTCTCCCCATACAAATTGGCAGCTTCATCTGCTGCATAGCTCCATGGACAGCGGCCTGCTGCAGTCTAGAGGACACAGGCTGTTTTAACCTTACTGAGGAATAGTACTTCACAGGACGAGAGATCAAAGGTGATTTTGAATGTGTGCAATTGTCCTCTTTACAATGACTTGAGAACCTAATTCTGGAGTAAGATGTAACTTTGCTACCATATTACATGGATTAAAGGTTAATAAGTGTCAGGTTCTTTCTGGGGTTTCTCTCTCTGCCTTGTGGGTGGAAGTGAGAGGTGGGTATGCTGACAGTGCACCCGGTGGTGAGGCTGTGGCTGGAGAACAGAGTGTCATGCACAGGATAAAAGAACGGGTTTATTCACAAAGGAGGGGAAAGGAATGGAGAATTAGGGAGAAGGGAAAAGGGAGGTAGAGAAGGGAAGCACTCAACTGCTGTCTCTGCTGCTGGGGCAGAGACTCCCGGGTGGGTATTGTTGCTCTTCTGGATCGCAGGCTTTGCCACTTCAGAGGCCCTGTGCTTGACTTTCGGAGGCTTGCCTCTCAAAGACTTGCCTCTTGAAGCTGTCGGTCCGGGTAGGATATCCGGCATTGAAGAGATTGGGGTCTGATAGAGGTGGCAAGCTGGTTGAAGTATGATGAAGGCAGGTCAGAGGAAGGCTGAAGGCTAGGCTACACAGACAAGTAAATGAGTCTCCGGTGAGCTTCTCTTGGATGGTGTTCAGAATGGCTGCTGAACTCTGAGCTCCAGAGTTTATATGGACTGATAGCCAGCCAATCAGGGGAACAGGGTTGGATCAGAAATGACCAATTGGGCACCAGGGGGGCTTTAAATGCTACCATGCCTGGGTGTCATCTTGGCCCACTCGATGGGAGGGGGGAAGAGCGAGATACCCGGATGTATGGCAAAAGTGACTCGTTGCTATCTTGCCCCATAGGATTCAGTGGGAGCAAATGACCTGGATATAGGGTAAGGGTCATTCGCAATGGAGGAGAAGGGTTAGTCCTCCAAGTGGGCTAGATGAGCTCCTAGGACAGGCCATGTTTGTGGTACTCTCTATCCCCCTGGGAATTCCAACAAACAAGATCAACAGAGCAAGCCAAATTGAAACATTTGAGAACAAATGGCTTTGAAAAATTCTAGGTATCTAGTAAATGATATATGTAGAGAAATAACTCTTTAATCAAAGTTTTCTTTAAAAGCTACTTAGTATATTTTCTAAATTCTTACAATTTTGGCCTCTGAGAAGGGGAAGGGAAGCAAGGGATTGGTTCAAGATGAGTGTAGTTAGCCTAGATTAAGGATTCCAGTGACCTTGTAAATAAATGTCTACATTAATTAAAATTCAGGTTATTTTGGTTAAATCTGATGGGTAAATAAAAGACTTTTAAGCTAGAGTTTAAAAAAATCTGGAAGGATTATATAGTAGCTAATAAATTAGAGTCTGATAAGTTAGATTGCATAAAATAGTTGATAAATTAGATGATATCAGAATCTGATCTGAGTGGTTTAGCTGTTTTACTGTTGCTATACAGTCACATTTAGAAACTAGCCAAAGTATCACAGCTATTAAATAGATGAGCCATGATTCAAATTCAGGCTCATCAGGATACAGCTCCACATCTTGTACTCTGTGCAGCTGCTGCTGATGATTATTATTCCTCCTCCTCCTCCTCCTCCTCCTCCTCCTCTTCTTCTTCTTCTTTCCCTCCTCTTCCTCCCCTTCCTCCCCACCCTTCCTCCTCCTCCTGCCTGAACCCAGGGCCCCCTGCATACTTTGCAAGTGTTCTGCCATTGAGCTGCACCCCAGCCCCTTCTTTATTTATTAAACTGAGACAAGGTCTCACTAAGTTATACAGGTTACCTCTGGCCTTGAACCTGCGATCCTTCTGGCTCTACCTCAAAAGTTGCTGGGATTACAGGTGTATACCACCGCTCTCACCTATGTGCTGATTAATTCTCGATTACACTATTACCTCCTATATAAAGGCTTCAAATGTTCACTTTATTTTATTAAAAGTGGCAGCTTTGAGGATTCTAAGTCTCTAATTTTGTGACTTTTGTGTCAGAGGTGGTTTTTGTATCAGAGATGGCATAACTTTATTTCTAACTTTATATCAAACTAGATTTCTCAGTTGGTAGAGTGATGCTCTGTGCTCTCTGTGGCCCTGGGTTCATGCCCCAGTACCACAAAAATGGGAGAAGGATGTGACAGCTCACTCCTGAAACAATCAGCCATTGAAAACCCCATGAACAGCAGAGAAGCTGGGCATGGCAGTGTCTGGAGTGTTTCCTTCTGTTGTACATAGGATTGCTGTAAGTTGGACCCAACTCGACTGCACCAAACTATAACAGATGACTAGAAAACCACTTAGTCCTATGTTTCAGTATCAATCCCTTGTATTTTATCAACCTTTATTAGATGAAGTTACATTTACTGCAAAATTATTGAGTACACTGTGTCTTAGGTGTTTAGTGCTCTCTTTATAAGAATTTTCATGACAGATTCTTTAAGAATTTAGCTTCAGAGACAAGTTTTTTTCCTTACATTTCTGGCATGCTTCCTTCTGTCAGCCACTCACATTTTCTATTTGCTTTGGCTGTGAGGAAGCTTAGAGTTATACTTCATTTTAATTATACCAACTTTATTAGCCTAGGCTTTTGGTGTGGATAATTTCTCCTTCAATTCTCTGTGGCAGAAGTTTTTAATCCATCATATGTGTATCAGCTTCAGGAAGTTCATGAACGCCACTGAAATGATAGGTACAATTGTGTGCATTGAGAATCTGTGGGAAGTGTTCTTGGCTTTTCTCAGATTTTCAGTGACCTTTCCCTAGGTCCCCTCATAAAGTTAAAGAACTATTATAAAGAATTATTCTTTGCATTGGCATTTTATGTTAATTTTTGTTGTTATTGTTTTGTTTTTGCTTGTTTTTTTTTTTTTTTTTTTTTTTTTTAGTATCGAGAAGTTGAACCTAAGACCACACATGCTAGGCATGTTCCCTACCCCTGAGCTGCACCCCCCCTTTTTTTTGTTAATTTTGAGATATCGTCTTGCTAAGTTATTCAGGCTGCCTGTGTCTTCAAGCTTGATATCCTCCTGCCTCCGCTTCCTGAGTTGCTGTGATTAAAGGCATGTGCCACAGTGCCTAGTTCATTTTATGTTTTAATTGTCTAAATTGTAGAGTCTCTTATAAGTCTCTAGTAACCTCTTTGGCAACAGTTGGTCTGTAAATCATGCCTTTATATTCAAATCATCATCCTCTTTCTCAGTTTTGTTGTTGTTGTTGTTGTTGTTAGGTGCCGTCGAGTCGAGTCCGACTCATAGCGACCCTATGTACAGCAGATCGAAACACTTGCTGATTCTGTGCCAGGCAAACCATCTTATTTATGTTTAAGCCCATTGTTGCAGACACTGTGTTAATCCATCTGGTGGAGGGTTTTCCTCTTTTCCGTTGACCTGCCACTCTTCCAA